>JAJHUR010085969.1:0-30885 GCA_027495735.1 Lutjanus campechanus | reverse complement strand
CTCCCACACACAACCCCCCTTATCTCCCCCCTCCTCTAAAATCCCTTCCCTCTGCACACCACTGTCTCTCTTCAGTAACAGGCAGCAGCTGTTGACGCACTCAGTCTGAGTCAGCATTACGTTACATTGCTGGGTACCACACACACACACACACACACACACACACACACATCCGCATGTGTGCACATGCTCACTTGTAACAAGAGTGGCAGAGGCTAGCTGACAGTGAGGCATGCAGTCCAGTCCACGGGCAGCGGCTGATAAATCAAACAGGGCAGATCACACGTCGAGCAAAGCTGAATCCATCTTACAGCAGGATCAGACACTGTTCGATTGTAATCTCCACAATATATTCCAGTCACAAATATTCTGCTTTATAAAACAGCTTAAAAAAAAAAAAAAAAAGAAGAGGACAGATAAAATCACTGTGATCCTAAAGAGCATCTAAGCGAGGCTAGTTAGTTTTAAACAGGACTATTTTATTTGGTGGTCAGATTTGTTACTGTCACAATTTGATTCAGAGTCAATACTAGATTCATAATGATTCTTGATTAGATAAAAAAAGAAAGTGAAAGCCTGTATTTTGACTCCAGTCCCCTGCGTGCAAAACCACAGACTCATAATTTCACTGAGCTGCAAATGAAACATAACTGACAGTTTACTACAGACCAGACTTACGATGATTAGTTTATTCATCGATTATTTGTTAACTATTAAATGAATCGACAGCTATTTTTTTCATAATGGATTAATCAAAGTAACAATTCTATGATTTCAGCCTCTCAGATGTGATGTTTTGTGGTCTTAATGACCAAATATGTAGTTTCTGCCATTTGGCACTACTGCTATGAATATCTCAAATTCTGGTTATATGTGGTTGGTGCTTAAGAAAAATCACCTAATAATTAATAGGTTAGTTATGAATTATTTATTTTCATACATTTATATGTTGTGCAAAAGAAAAACAAACTCTGTTCTGCTAAAAGCTTTGTTATATTTTCCCTTAGTGTATATTGCATCCTTATGAAGTTATTTTCTTTCTACAGTAGGTATAGTCTGAGGAGCATAAAGAAACAAAACCAAACACAACAGAATCTGTCCACACAGTCCATCCAGTATTTCAGGGGTTACGGCGAGGTGAAGACTGCTAAACTACTGAAGAGGCTGCTGAAGTCTCTGCAGGCTCTGTTGTTTACAGAAGGGAGGATAAGCACAATGTTGTTTCCACTTCAGCACTTCATCACTATTACACTCTCCTTTAAAGTCCATCTCTGCTGTTGAATATCACCAGCAAGACAATGAGAATAAGAGGTGCATTTAAGTGCTACTGTCTAGTTAGGAGATGATAGTGATCATTTGAGTGCAATACTTTGGATTAACACAAATGGCAAACAAAATCTGAAGCAGAGTAAACCATTAGCACAGAGGTGCAGCACCCAGATGGCAAACAAGGATGAAGAAAAGCACCATGAGCCAGGCCGCTCCCGTCTAACTTGAAAAAGCAAGTTCCAGTCTTCTCTTGGGAATGATTCAAATTCCAAACATATTAAAGAGGGATGAGTATTGACTCGATTCCCTGCATTTCACTCTGCATGCAGAGGATGGTGAGAGTTTGAGTGGGCTGGATCACAGTTTCACACGGAGAGCAAGTAGTGCTGCTGCTGCTGCCTGCAACAATGAGTCATGACAGCACTTCAATCTGCCTCGTATTAATAACAGCATTTCTTAGCATCCACAGTTCTCCGCAGAGGAACTCATAACAACCTGCCTGCTGGAGCTCCACTGCCCTCAGGATTTAGGGTTCTCAGTCTCACAGTGTAAACAGCACAGAGTTTAGCTGGCAACAGTCGCATGCTAACAGTCTGATGCCAACAATTGATGCTCTTGAAAGGTGGGTCAGCACAGCACATAAATCACTCTACCTATTACATCTAAGGAGTCTCCGATTCCTTATTAACCCTGTTTGATCCTTCTTCCCTCAGCTGGATCTATACTAATGCATTCAGGATTGACAACAATGTTAACAACGCTTAGTATGCATCTGACTTTCCACATCCTTGAGCCAGTATCACTGAGCACGAAAAACAGAAAGACAAAGGAAGAAAGAAAGGCAGAGATGTCCCAATACATTTTTTCCTTTCTGATACTGATTACAATACCTGAACTTTATGTATTGGCCGATACCGAGTACCAATCTGATATCAGCAGGGCTCAACAATAAGGCTTGCCCACATGCCCAAGGAAAGTAAAACGGGCATGTAAATCTGGCAACTCACTTGCCCAACCAGGAAAGTGTTAAAAAGAAATGTAAACATATATATAAAATATTTTGATGAGTTATATTAATGCAAAATGATGCTTTCAGCCTCTCAAAAATGGAGATTTCCAGCTTTTTTTCATTGATTAACATATTAAACTGAATATCTTTTGGTTTTAGACTGACAAAACAAAACATTTAAAGACATCACCTTGGACTTTGAAAAACTGGGATGGACATTTTTCAAACCAAATCAGGAAATAAATATACTGTGTATACATATTTCAATAACAACGTCTGTATCTGCAGATCAGTAACAGAGATTATGAACGATATATACAGATACTCGTGGCACTAAACATCAGTCAGTCAGTAATTTATTCAGTCAGATTTGCAGCGTCAGACACAGGAAACTTCAGGAGAAACTACAACTAGGAAATACACAATCTACAGTCTCCTGAGACCTTCTGATTGCCTCAGGCCGGCTACAATAACGTGGACTTTGCGTCACGATCTGGTGCTGAGATAAATCTGGTGTTTCTCTCCTCCACTAACCACAAAATTTGACATACCAGACACTGCTTGGAAGAAACAGGGCCCTGTTCCAGAGCTAGTAAATTGTGTGATATCAAGGGCTGCCACGATGATAACATCAAAATCAGCACAGCTTAAAGGCCTATCCATCACTCCTGATACAACACAGACTGTCTTTTTAAAGAAAAATTTAATGTAAATGACAGTTGTCAGGGCATAAAACCAACGATCTGTTGATCTTTACAAAAGATTAACAATGGCAATGGTCTAACAATGGCACAGGCATCAGTGCTAAAAAAAACATCAGGGCTGTAGTCAACCAACAAAAATCTTGGTTGACTGAAATTCTAACCACTCTTCAATCAATCGATTGGTTGAAGAGGAAAAAAATCTGCATGTTATTTCTAAATTATATCAGCCACAGTGCACTGAGTGACTCTACTGAGTGACTCTACCTGATAGAGTCACACATATTGTCATCAAAAATAAACTGGAGGCTGATGTAAAGATTTAAGCTGCTTCTCTGACATGGTGTCAGCTAGTGTGGAGCCCATATAATTGTTCAGTAAACAGCCTGCTACTCAGAAATAAAATACATCCACCCACCCTCAACAATGATGGATCAACAATCACTTCTCCTCTTACTATAGTAACACCAGCAACTGTCTGACCAATGAGAATTTGGTCGGATAAGATCACAACAACCCACCAACCGAAGGTGTCAGCCCTAAAAACACGGAACAACCCTGAAGAGAGGTCCAAAAAAAAAGGTTAAACTTCACAAAATGCCTCAGTGACATGTAACATGGAGCACAGCAGACAACGGCCAGAGAAAAAGCCATTAATTTCTAGCCTGTTGAAAAATATTTGTCCCAGTAGATGGATTGAAAAGGTTTTCGTATATATCGTGCGGATGACAACTTGCTCACACTCAATAAAGCAGGGATCACTTTGTGCTGTCTTTGGAGGATGGAGGGAGAGGAGGCACACAAAAGGGGCACAAATAAGGCATTAGGAAAATATTGCATATGGAAAATTATTACTGTTTGGACTGGGCCAGACTGTGCGGCTCCCAAAATAACTTACTCTGGCTAAAGTGGCTCCAATCCAAATATCAGTGAGGACCACTGCCTCGGGCCATTGAAGCTGTATCACATGCAACTGGGCCGCAAACCTACAAATACCTCATTAGGCTAATTGCAGAGCTATTTTCCATTAAATGTCTCTTGATGTCCGGCTGAATGCGGTCGATCTTTCTGGCTCAAATGTTAAAACCACAAATTGGCAATTTCATCAACACAGAAAACATCTCACTCATTTCAACAATGAGGACTAAAGCACAGCCACACACAGCTTGGTAGGATGTTCATTTGGGCGCACTCGTGTGTTAACTAACGCATCAAAAACTGACTTTTCACTGTGGATGCAACTGTACATCTGCACTGATTGATATAGCGAGCAGGCCTTCACTTCCTTATCCAAAAGAAGCGCTGGCCCAGGGACCCCTGGCGTCCTGCGCTGCCAGAGATAGAGAAGAGTGCAGCTCTGTGAATCTCTGGCTCGCCATCTCTCCTCCATCAAACATTAACCTTGGGAGGAATGCAATGAGTCAACTCGGGCCATAAAGAAGACACAGGAAGCATTTAATTCCCGGCCTCACACTGCCTGCATTATTGGGCTGCTGGATAAGGGCTCCTCAGTCTGTCTGAGTAAGAGACATGTAGCATGGGGCGTCCATCTAGAGCGCAGGGCTTTTCAGAGACAGGAAAAGGAGGCAGAGGAGATAGTCAAATAGCTCGGGTGGAAAATAAACACCAGCCACTGGGTAAATTCTGGTCAGCTAAGGTAAAAAGGTTAGTCACAATACCTTCGGCTTTGGCAAATAATCAAGTTTGGGTTTGAGTCTAAGTTTTCTAGTCATAATTAAATTAGTAAAAGAAGGAAAAATGGACAGAGAGTAGCTTTCAGTTCACCTTTATCACAATTTGAGACACATTTAAGATATAAAACTGTGCAAACAAACAGATACTCAAAAGATATAGTACAACTCTTTTCACTTATGGTAAGTGTTAAACATTTTCAGTACCATTTAGGTTGATGTCAGTTAAGTTTGTCTAAGCTAGTTGTTGCACTGCCAGTTTAAATCTGAGCAGGAAAACAGTTATATTTCTTAATTTTTATAGTCGCTAGGGCTGCAAATAATGATTATTTTCATTACTGATTAATCTCTCGATTTATTTTCATTATCAAAAATGTTGTTCAGCCCAAAATGACATCCTAAAATGGACTGTTTCATCAGCAACCCAAAGATATTCAGTTTAATTTCAAAGCAGAAGCGAGAAAATGTTCCCACTTAAGAAACTGGATTCAGAGAATTCTGACCTTTTTTCCTCCTTGAAATATTACTCAAACCAAATAATCAATTATCAGTAAAGTTATTATTTTAACAGTTGCTCTAGGATGACATTGACAGAGTTAGATATTTAAGTAGATATTTATCCTTACATTGTTGACAGTGGATTACACAGACAATAGGAGCCAGAGGAAAACAATTCCACCTAATTATAGATCTTTTTTTCAACTTCATTTTCAGTCAGTGGATGTGGGATGTCTACAAATGATATCCTCTTAAAGACCTTTAATCTTCTAAATGAATTCCAGACATCTTTTCTCCCAGACTTGTTCTGCGTCATCGCCAAAGACATCCACCACACAATGAGGCCATTTAATCTAGACAGAGTGAACACTGTGAAAAGTCCAGTAGATCTGAGCGTGCGGCAAGACTGAGCTCACTCCATTTGTGAAAGAAATTCAGTGGAAGGATACTCATGCAGCCACTGGGCTTACTCACAAACAAAATGGTCACACTTGCTGGCCCTTCGGCCGCGGTCACAGCTGAAGGAGGCAAAAGGGGGCTGGAGCAAATCCCCACATTTACAATGCAAACAACCTTTCTTTCACTGAACACCAGGTTTACTCTCACAGTTACCACAAACCAATGAGCATCATGATGGCTGACCTGATGACGAGCCAAGTACATTCCACACATGCCATTACACTAGTAGCAAGAGGGGAAAAAAAGGCAGCAAAACAACTGAAGCAAGCCAGAGGTGGTGAGGACTACTGTAACATGGCTGCAACAGAGTGTTTTCTATTTGTTCTTAGAAAACTTTCCCACAGACCAGCAACAGCTGACTTCAGGTCGGTTAAATCTTGCCCAAGAAGATGTGTTAGTCCTAGCTGTTTAAAAAAAATGTATGTACACATCACTTTAAAAGATTATATTTACTATTTACTATATTATATTTAAAAAATTTGCAATCAGAAGTCATGTAAGTGATGTTGCGATGTTCTCCCTTTAAAAGCTAATGCTAGCCACTGAAGCTACAACAAGGATGTTGTCACATGAGCAACAAGTCTTGTTCGTTACTTTGCTTCTCGTCTCATAAAAGGACCAGGAGTCGCTGGATAAAATAATTCAGTTAAGATAACGTTACAATGGGTGAGACAAGAGATGTAGTTCACTGATCGGGTTCACACAAAACTAAACTAAACTACGACAAAACCACCACAAATTGCAGCTTTCTTGTCTTGTAGAATTATCTTTTATATTGACAAACATCAAATGTGTAACTGACCCTTCGCTAAGTGCCGCCTGAAGGCTTGTCAAGCTTTGCATTTCTCTACATGGTGAAGCGGTGTGCATGAGGCTCTGAGAAGAGTGATACTTGGCGTTTCATGAGTCTGGACGGTGGCGTCATTTTTGTTGTCTCTCAAAGATGTGAAACACAAAAGCACACATGTGGGAAATGGATTCATCTGCTCTATCATAACCTAAGAACGTTAGCATGTCTGGCTGACTAACACAAGCTTACTAGCTGCAGTAACTTTACCTCCAGCCAAACTTGTGCCAGATACCACTGCATCTGCATGTTATGTGGGGGATTTGAGGAGGATGATGTAGGCCGATGCAGAATCAAAGCAGGCCAACGACCATGCATCTCAATCTGGCTCTGTCTAAGCCGGGTTAGCTTAGCTCTTATCCCGGCTCTCTTCCACAATTGTAGTCCAGCTGGTCTGACTGGTTGACCGTCTCAAGGTCTGCTGCACTAATCTAATCCCTGCGCTTCATTTTCTATCATGTAGATATACCTGCTATATTTCATCATCCAACCAATGTTTGCAAGGCTATAAGCTAGTTTTAACCTCAGTCTTTTAGCATTAATTTTATATCATGTACGCAGGAGAAGGACTTCTCAACTGAGTCAAGGAGTTAGCAGTAGCTTACATCAGCCAGTAAGGAGTACGGTTCCATGGGACACACCCGAAAGGGAAAGACTTCACCTCTCTATAAAATACCTGACAAATCAAAGTTCATCACTGTACTGATGCAAAACTCATAAAAATCCAATACTGCCATAAAGCCGACCTACTCACTGACATGCAGGGATATTAAAGAGACAGTAACTATATAAGTGGTTGGGCATCATTTCTGACGGTAGGCAAATTTATACTGTCTCACGGTATAAAACATCATTCCACCCATGCTTTGGTCGGTTGCATGGATTACCCCTTTGCCTCCTAAAGGAACTTCAGTAACAACTAACTCTAGTTTCACATCCAGCTGTTTCTTCAGCTCCTTTGTCAAAAACAGATTCTCTTTCCACAACCACGTTCAGTCTTTGACAGCATCTGTATGTACACGTACTACCCAATCATCAGACTGACTGACGGGTGTGAGTATCAAACAAACTGCTTAGCTTAATCCACTGCTCCATTTGGCTCCTCCTGTGCCTCCTGCAAGTTAAATTGCAGAACACTGAGGACTGGTGATCATGGCTGGAGCTCACAGACACCCTGCACATCAATCCACCCTGCTCATGTCCGCCGGCAAAGAGTCAGGGTTGCTCTGAGGGTCAGAGTGAGGCAGTGAGCTGCTCAAACTGGGATTTAATACACATTTCTGCTCTGTTCTCTGGAATGACGCACACTGTGTCGTTCACCTCTTGTAGAAAACCCATAAAACAACAGACAATCCTCACACTCCCTGTTTTCTCACAGTCAAAAATACTTCTCTACTCTCCTAACCCCTCACACAGACAGATTTGTTGTTTTCATCTCATCACGAGTTGCCACTTGAGCTTCAGTTTACACTTTGCCGTCATACAGCTCACGTCAAGTTGACACTGCAGTGCTACCTCACATGGTGCAAACAAAGGCAGCAGCATGTTGGGCATCTTGAGGAAGAGGGTGCTGCATCCCATGTTGCTGCATTAATATTACATAAGACTCATGGCGCACATGCACCATACTTGCATGCAGGCAAAGGGCTACATTTTTCAACATCAGCATTTTCTCTGACAAATGGGTCGTGTGACTGGAAGGTGTGGTTCAAGCAGAACCGTGTTGAAAACGACAACAGCTTCGAAGTCAAGAGAGTAGAGATAAACTGCAGAGCTAAGATGATTTGTAGTGGGAGAAAATCATTTAACAAAAGACGCTGATGTTGTGAAAAGCCTTTTGCCTATTGTAGGCCAGACTACATTAGATCAACTGTCTTGTTACCGTCGGAAACAAAGTGTGAGAACCCAATAAAAGGAGCTGAAGCTGAGACATTGTGCGTCATGCTCGGCAACGTGGGTACTTTTTATGTGGATGACCAACAGGGGTGGCAGACAAAATCGATTAAGTTTTGTGATTCTTCTTTTTACGATTGCTGAATTGACTTTTTCATATATATATGAATAATGGTCCGTTAGCTCAATGCTAAGATATAATGGGAAATTCTATTGACACGCTAACAAAAATTAGCATCAGAATAATATCTCAATCGGATCCATTTTACTTTGCATGCTTCACATGAATTGACATGTGCGCTCAGACTTTAAGGCATATATTTCCTCTGATCCACTGAAACAACAGCTGCTGACTTCAACATTGCTCACTCAGTCTGTTACCATGCTGACCAACTACAGCAGCCTCAAAGGGTCAAACATCAGATTCAGAATTCACAGTTTCAAGGTTCAATTTCATTTGTGAAGGATGTTAAATTGAAGGCTCTCTGTGCTGTGTGCAGTTGTCACATCTTGTTGTCTTCAGCCTATTATTTTTAATGGGACTAGCTTGAAAACCAGAGACAGCTAGTTTAATCTAAGTATTTTATTTACTACCTATATGCTGTATAGAATCTGCTGCTGAAATAAAGCTTGAATACTGACTGAAATGTGATGTGCAGTGTTTTGTGTCTACCGGGGCGCCCCAATCCTTAATGCTCTATTTATGATGCAAAAAAGTGCAGAGTAAAATCATTTCACTTGAGCCAATACTGTGCCACTGTTAGAGTTTTCATGATACCAGAATTTCAAACTTTCATACAATACTAGTATTTAAATAAACACATTACTTGATTAGCGCTGCAACAACTAGTTAATTAACTGATTAGTTGTCAACTATTACATTAATCCCCAACTATTTTCAGAATGTTTTGAGTAATTTTTTTAAGGAATGAATATCCAAGTTCTCTGATTTCAGCTTTTCACACGGTTTTCACTGGTTTCTTCAGTCCTCTATGACAGTAAACTTTACCTTAGGGTTGTTGACAAAACAAGACATTTCAAGATGTCACCTTGGGCTTTGGGGAAACACTGATCAACACTTTTCACCATTTTTTGACATTTTATGGACAAAACACCCATCAATTAATGAAAATACTGTGGCAACAAAGTCCTGGGCACACAAAATAGGATTTTTTTTTTAACAACCCTCACTCAGTACAAAGAAAGTCACTGAACACTGCCTGGTTTTGCTACAAAACAAAACAATTTTCATATTTAAACATATGGTATGGAAAAAGTATTGAAGTACTGATACTTTTGACAACCTTAGTCACTGTAAACAAAAACGACACGACAGGTTAACATATGAAAAAGGAAAAAAAACAAACAAAACATTGCCACTGATGTCAGAGAAGTCAGTATTTCAACTTAACATGTTTCCTTAGCCTCTGACATATTGCGGTCATTTTCTTATTTCTAATCATTGTCACCATTTGATCTAGTGAGTACATCAATTTACAACTCTGACGGACCAGCCACCGCAGATTTACTGTAAAACAGGGGGAGGTTAGCAGCTCTGTGGCACAGCCCGGCAGCTGTCCTGCACACCCACGTCGACACAGATGATGGCTGTAAGTGTGAATGGAGGAAGGAGAAGGGAATTAACAGGCCGACAAGGCAGCTTTACAGAACAGAGAAAAGCTCTGGTGTGCGTCCAACAGGGACAGTGGAGCAAAGCTCAGAGGACCAGACTTTAGTTAATAAACAAGGGTCCCTTCAGGCTCTCCAACAGGAACAACACAGACCCCTTTACACCGTTAGCTTACTGTGAATATTTCATATACTGCAGTGACTGCTCAATATTACCACCACCAGTTTTAAACAGGTGAACCATACAGGGTTCTTCAGCCTGTCCCCATAGGAGAACCCTTTCTGCTTCCTGGTAGAGCCTTTTATAAGGGTTCCACTTGGAATCCTTTCAGAGAGTTCTACCGAGAACTAATCATTAAGGTTTTATGCCTAGAACCATCTGTGAAAGGTTTCACCCAGGACCCCCCATTCTACAGAGGACCCTTCTATGGTGTAATGGTTCCTCACAGAACCCTCTCTCATGGTTCTATCCAGAGCCTTTCCACCCTCTCGTGCTAATAAGAACCAACCCAAGGTGTACTATTAAGAACTTTTGTATATTGTAACGGTTTCATCTAGAACAGACTCCGGAGGTTTGACACAGAACCTTTTTATATTCCAATGGTTTTACTGAGAAGCCACCCAGAGGGTTCTACTGAGAACCTTTGTATATTTTAAGGCCTTTATCTAGGACACACTCAGGGACTTCTACCAAGAACCTTTTAATATTCCAAGGGTTTTATCTAGAACAAACCCCGAGGGTTCAACCAAGAACCTTTGTACATTCTAACCATTTTATCTAGAACATACTCAGGGGGTTCTACAGTGAACCTTTTTATATTCCACAAGAGTTTAATCTAGAACACCATTAGGGGGTTCTACAGAGAACCTTTTTATATTCTAAAGGTTTTAACCAGAAACTTTCCCAGGGGTTCTACCAAGAACCTTTGTGTAGAACACTCTGGGGGTTCTACAGAGAATCTTTTTAGATTCTAAGAGTTTTATCGAGAACCCACTCAGGGTTCTAGATAAAACCCTTATGGGTCAAAGATCCCTTGATGAAAGAGTTCTTCAAGGATTTCAACAATCCTTGAAGATCCTGGTGTTCTTCATGGAGCACTTAGTCTCACAAAGAACCCTTTCTTCAAAAAAGGGTTCTTCAGAAGCACATGGTTCTGACTAGAATCTAAGCCCGACATGAAGAACCCTTTTGGACCCTTTATTTCTAAGAGTTCATGACCGAGGGCGGAGATGTTTCTTTGTGGTCTACACCCTGGTTATGTGAGGAAAGAACGTGTGTAGAGCCTAAAGGTTCTGTGTTAATATCCGAGAGGAACACCATTGAGAGAACAGTCCATATATTCTTGGTGAGGCAGCATGCACTCTGGTTTTTTGTACTTTCCCACTCTGAGGCGCTCACTGAGAGGGCAAACAAAAATAACTGCAGCTTGGGGGTGGACGTAGTTTCGACTGAGGAATGACGGTGACACCCTTTTCTGAATGTCCCTGCATACGCATGTGTATGTTTGTGCACGGTTCAGTCCTTCTCATTGCCGCACCATTGAGCTAAATACGCCTCGGGCTTTACCATTAGTAAAAGTAAACATGAGATCACAGTAATAAGTCATCTAACTGAGGCAGGCTAATTCTAGGCTGCTCCACAGTTCGCTGCGGTCTTCTCCAACATGGAGATAAGTAACTGAATAACACGAGCCACGTAATAATCTCGCTCGTGTTCAAAGCTTTTCCTTCAGAAATACAAGAGACGCTTCCATCCAGTGAAGATACCAGGGTCCACGTTTCAATCTGCACCCACACAGAGCCACCTTACACCATGAGTCACCTTCAACCTTCTCCTGGTGTCAAATTATGGCCGCTGACAGATACTTCTGGCAAGGAGATACCCTCTGGAGCAGGGATTTCCCCATAACTGGAGGGCTGATGAAGCACCGCCTCGCCTGTTCAGGGCGTAACTCGACTCAACCTCAGTCAGTTATAACTCATGAGGCCTGGAAAAGATCTGCACCGATCAGTACGGCAGGGTGAAGTCAATTAAATCAATTTCACAACATGGCGGTAGTATGCAAAATTACTTAAAATAAATAAGTCTTAATCATCATGAATCTACAAATGAAAAACTGAAATTATTTGCACATTAACATAAACACATTGCAGTTCCAGTGATAATTGATTGCACTGATTTATCATCCTGCCCAACTAAACAATGCCTTACAGTCAATGGCAGCATGCTGTGTATACACTGCTAATTAAAAATAAATACACTTGACTGGTGGTGTGTGCTACTAATCTAACTTCAAACCCACACAAACTGGGGCTAACCCATCATCCTGTTTCAGTGCCAAAATAAAGTTGTCAAAGGATTAGCCAAATAACTGTTCAGACGTTCAATGGGAAATAAGTCAAAAGCCATTTTGATAATCAACTAACAGGGCTCAACAATAAGGATCGCCTGAGGAAAGTAACGTAGCATGTTGGCGAGTAATTCTACTAACTCGCTTGCCTGATCGCGAAAGTCGTAAAAAAGAAATAAAACCTGGTACTAATTAATTGTTTAGTAAGTTTTTATGCAAAAAAATGAACAAAATGCTGTTTTCAGTCTCTCAGATATGAAGATTTCCTGATTTTCTCTATGAATTATCATATCTAACTGATTTGAGTTTGGGGGTCTGACAAAGCAAGACATTAGAATGTGAAAAACTGGGATGAACATTTTTCACTATTTTCTGACATTTTATAGACGTTGCAGTCTGAGATTAAACAAGACAATTAACTTAACTAGTTTTTGTTGTTATTGGAAAACTGCAAATAAATAAAACAGTTTGTGCAGTGGCAAGTAAAAATTGACAGGTTATTTTCAAAATGAATAGAATAATTGTTTAATTTATAGAATGTCAAACAAAATTGTGAAAAATGCTCAGCACAATTTTCCAGAGCCCAAAGTGACGTCTTCAAATTGCTTGTTTTGCCCAATGAACAACCAAAGACACTTCATTTACTGTTAGGGTCGCAAATTTTGTGTATTTTCCTTGAACGAAAATATTGAAAATGCAAATCTTTTTTCTTTTTTCCCCCTCCTTTTAAATTTCCTTATTGAACAAATGTCTCCTCCAGACAAAACAATGCCAAATGAGGCGCAATCATCACCATTTCTGGACTGATTAATTAGAGATTAATACATTTTGAACAGGTTAAATTATTAACAGCAATTAATCAATTAATGATTAACCATTAATATATTAATTTTCTATCATAAATGACAAAGAAAAGCTGGAAATCCGCAAATTTAAGAAGCTGGAACCAGCAAATGTTTGACATTTTTTGTTTGAAAATGACTGAAATAATTTATTATCAAAATTAGCTGGCAAATAGTTTTCTTTCGATCAATTAATCAATTAATTGTTGCAGCTCTATCAACAACTATTTTAACAACTATTTAAACATTCAAGCAGGCCTAATCATCAAGGTCTATTCTGATGTTTAATAGATTAAACAATAAATCATTTAATTGTCCTTTTTATTACCAAGATAACACACTACAGACTGACTAGAGCTGTAACCCGTCACTTGCCAAGCAAATCAGCTTGATTGAGTCAATCAACTGATAATCAATGACCATCCAACCGCAGTCTAATCATGAATGACAGCAGGCTGTGTGCATTGCGCAGAAAGCAGGACAAGTCGGCCATGTACAGTACAGTTTCTGTGCTGCTCCAGAAGAGAGGAGTGGCTCTTCGAGCATGACCTAACAGGCTGGCTGGACGACATTCCTACAAGCCCTGGGGTTCGCCTTCCTCCCAGACAGCGACGTAACACACAGCTTCAACTGTCTCCCATTCAGTGTCGACACAACCAACAAGACAGGAAAAAATCCAGGGAGGAGAGCATTCACTGAGTTGTGAAATCGCTTTGTGTACATTCTTACTGGGATTTCATCTGAAGCTACATATGTCACCTTCTTAAAACATGCAAGATATCATGTCCAATTTAATCCCTTGATTCAAACACAAGCAGAGCTGCAATGTTTAATCAATTAACTGTCAACTATCAAATTAACTGCCAACTATTTTGATAATCAATTCACTGTTTTGAGTAATTCTCTTATTTCAGCTTCTCAAATGTAATTATTTTCTTCTGAATATCTTCGGGCTGTGGACAAAACAAGACATCTGAGAACGTCATCTTGGGCTTTGGGAAACACTGATCAGCATTTATCAGTACAGGGAGTGAAACTGAAATTCTCTGGACAATTATTTAAAGTGGTGTTTAAATATTAGTCCAGCTAAGAACATTTATAGAGAGCTGAGTCACATTTTTGAGTACTGCTGAATCTTTTAAGTGACTGTAACTGTCTATATTTACGTTATGTTATTACAATGAAAGGGGCACGTACTATAAGATTTATCTTCCTCCTGCTCCTTTTTCAATCATGGAACATGTATAATTTGTATCTGTGTACGATCTGTTTTGTGAAATTGGTATTGTAAAATATACAGAAATGAGCAAAATAAACAAAATTAAACTGAACTAAGCTAGTTACATTTCTAACTCCCTTGTTCCCTACTTGCCTTCAAGAACACTGTGATCGTCTGCAGCTGGTTTATTGAAGGTTCCCAAAAACAGCCGAAAGAAAGTCGGGGATGCAGCATTTGTCAGTTGCACCCCGAAGCTCTAGAACACACTATAGATATCAGATATTACGACTCTATTTTGCCTTACACCTATGTGCTGCTAAACTTATTTTAAAATGTTGTATTTTCCTTTATTTAACACATTTTATATACTCTATTTTTTTCATTTAATTTCATTATTATTACTATCTCAGTGGATTTTATTTTCCATCTTACGCTATGCATT
The DNA here is from genome assembly GCA_027495735.1 of Lutjanus campechanus. Taxonomy (NCBI): domain Eukaryota; kingdom Metazoa; phylum Chordata; class Actinopteri; order Lutjaniformes; family Lutjanidae; genus Lutjanus; species Lutjanus campechanus. The sequence continues at coordinate 16,035 of JAJHUR010085969.1, read as the reverse complement.
CTATTCTTATCTTATTCTTATATGTGGGTATTATTTCTCATCTTATATTACATTAATTAAGGCATTATATTTCTGTTTTTATGCTCATCCTATGTAATTTTTAGGTGAAACACTTGGTGCATGTAATTTCTTTGTTGTAAAGCACTGTGTTGCATTTCTTGTTTGAAAGGTGCTACACAAATACAGTTTATTATTATTAAATTTTCACCACTTTCTGGCATTTCATAGACTGAACAACTAATCAATTAACAAAGAAAATAAGTGACAGATTAATCAATACTGAAAATAATCATTACTTGCAGCCCTAAACACAAGTGTGTGGACAAGATGAGGAACATTATGAGCAAAGGATGAACATACAGATGTTGGTATCTTCCAAGACCTTGTGCCCACTAGAACTTTTCATTATTCATACATGTCAATTTATCTTAATTTAAATGACTTTCTGTCTTTTCTTCCTCACGTTGGTACTTTCACTGAACATTAATATAACAATACTTTCTATGGGTAAAAGTGCTGTAGATGTTTGCAACATGTACACATCCCTCAAGGACACAACAAGGTTACATCCATGTGTGCTTTTTAATACTTGAGTCATCATTATTGCTCCAGTATAGCAGTACTGTCATACAGAGATATTAAAATAAACAGTCTGTCAAAACAGAGAATTCATCCTTGAAAACGTCTATTCAGACAGGTACTGTGTGTGCCACAGTGATTAGAGTGCAATTATGAGTAAGCCTGAAGTTTTAATAGTCTGCTGCAGGTCAGATTATGCTCATCAACCAGCCTCTCATTTGGGCTGTTAGGTGCAACGAAAACAAGAACTCAAATTAAGCGCGCACTGTTTTGCCGCCACAAACAAACCACCCAGTATAAGCCATTTAGCAACCTCACTGTGCTTTGCCGCAGTTGCTGCTGCTGCTGCTGCGCTGATAAGCTTGCTTCATGACAGCAGACAGGAAGCTTAATACACGGGCCAGAGGAGTCAAAACCCTACTACAGTGAGCAGGGGATACGTCACCGATCTAAAAACAATGCAGTGTCTCCCTCTCGGCTCTTTGTTAGCTGAGGTCAGTCTGTCGATGGAGCTGCCGGCTGTCAAACCCTGAAAGTCAGTGTTGGCACTCGTCTGTGGTCCAACAACGGCCACACAGCTGGATCAAAATGATGGAAAGAAGAAAACATTTTCTTCCAAACACTGATCATGGAGAGTCAAGTTAAACAGTAATAAGTTGCATCAATGCCTTCTCAATTCCTGGATCAAAGAATGATTTGGTACATGGTGTTCAAAGTCATTCTTCCCTACAGTAGACACTTCAATTATGAGGAGTTGATCCCATTGGCTTCAACTAATGATTATTTTCACTGTCGATTAATCGTTTTGTTGTTTGGTCTATACATGTCAGAAAATGGTGAAAAATGTCAGTGTTTCCTGAAGCCCGAGATGACATCCTTCATTGTCTTATTTAGTCCACAACCCAAAAATATTCAGTTTATTGTCAGAGAGAGGTAAAGACACACATTCACATTTAAGAGGCTGGAATCAGTTGGTGATTAATTTAATAGCTGACGATCTTTGCAGCTCTACTCTGTACTTCCACACAGTGCAAACAAACATGGGGAAAAAATGAAGGTTATAGAAAGTAGGGCTGCAACTAAGGATTATTTTAATTGTCGATAAATCTGTTGATTATTGTCTTGATAATATGATTTGTTTGATCAGTGTTTCCCAAAGCCCAAAATGATGTCCTCAAATGTCCCAAACCCGAAGGTATTCAGTTCACTGTCATAGCAGAGTAAGAAAAAACACAAAATATTAATGTTTAAGAAGCTGGAATCAGAAAAAAAAAGCTTTTGGGTGTCTAAAACAAAATAAACTTGATGGATAGAACAGTTAAAATTCCAGTTTGACCAGACACCAGAACAAAACAAAGATTTCAGAGTGAACTTGGGTACTTGAAAGGCATTAACTCCTAGTTTAAACAAAATAAACATTAAATCTCCCAGTGTGTGTCAGACTCCCCCTTGGAAAACCTACTGCCTCCATATATCTTACAAACAGCTGAATATTTGAGTTGTTTGACCATCAGGAAAGAGTCATATACACTATTTAAAAAGTGGACCAATTAGTAGGACCAATTAAAAGGCACTGTGACCTTTTCCAGAGACAGACACAACACTCATTTTTGATTTTCTCATAGAGGAGTGGCAGTGACATGGCAGCTAGCTTATGATAAGATTCATAAACAAGGCATAGCGTTACTAACTCCACAGTGTCTTGAGTATTAGCTGCTGCCTGTCAGCACTGTAAATCTTAAGAGATCAAACACTTAAGAAAACCACTTCCACTCTTTTATGTCATTTTTTAATGAGTTTGGTAATAAAAAGCAATAAAAATCAAGGCGGGGTGCTGTACAATTAGCTATAAGAAGGCAGGTAGCAACGTTTTAGCACAACACACTAAGTACTCTCATAGTAATTGCAGCTATCAGTTGGTCGTTTAATTTGACCTATTTTACTATAAGCCTAGTTTAAACACGGTCTTCCCTCTCTTACAGGCAGAAGGAAAGTTTAGTGGTTTAAGTCTCAGACGCAAACAGTCGTCGCGTATCGGGTCAGGGGGCGCTGCAGCTGCTTTAGCTACTGAGCTAATGCTAACAAGCTAGCCTGCTAACCAGAACAATCAAACACATACACTCAACGCGACTTAGTAGACAGGAGCAGCGCTAAGCCCCGGTCCTGCCACCAATATGTGGCCGTGTACATATAAAAGATGGTGGTTTTACCTGTAATTCGGCCCGCTCCACCTCCCATTGTGCTCTCTCCACTTCGAAACGGGCCCATTCGTGCTGCAGGAAGTGCAAGATCCCCGGGATGCTGTACTGCGCCCGAGCCGCCTCCCCAGCGTCGCCATCGGGCAGCGGTCCTTTCCCTCCGCCGGGTAAAACAGAGTTGTTATTGTTGTTGAAGAACACGCCGGGCCCCGCCTGTTCGTCCATGGCCGGGCTCGGTGGAAACCTCCGTCCGTTGTGTCGCTGATTCGAGCTGCTCGATACCAACGGAAGGGCAAAAACTGTCGACTGACTGCGCTCTATCTGCCTGCTCGGCTCCGGGGAATGAACTCACTTTCTGACAGCTAGCTGTCATTGAATGACGTCAGGTCACTAAGACCACGCCCACAGCGTGTTGGCTCGATTCGCTCACCCAGACTCTCCGGAGGACCCATTTTACATTATATAGATATTTCTAATGTAAAATATATATAGGAGTTCAGGAGTTCATTCGTGCATAAAAGAACCTTGATGACACTTAATGATGTGTGATTTTAAAGAAAGCAAAAATTCCAGACAAAACAATTAGGTAGAAGTTAATTATAAAGTATAGAGTTAATTTCACAAATTGAATTTAAATAAACAAACAAACAAATTAATTAATTAATAAAATTCAAATGTTACAAACAGAATATTTAAAGTTCCCAACACCTCCCAAAGCTAAAGAAATCCACCCTACAATATTAAATGGTTTGCACCCAATGATTTATCAAGACAAAGATTTGGAATTTAAATCAATAATTGTGTGTTTTATGACAATACTGAAACTCCTCATCATTTACTTTGCCAGTGTATGTATTCTGAAGCTCTATGGCTGGATGTTCATGAATGGCTTTTCCCAGAGATTCTTCAACTTGAAACCTAATTTCAAAAGCACATTAATGGACACGTCATTGACAATTATAACGACTGTCTGGTTAATAACATTTTGAGCCTTGGAAAATTTTACATACGCCAGTCCAGATATATGTCATTCAATCTGTATGACATGATTTGCACATTACACACAAACCCAGTTATTGTATATAGTTTTCTGTTTTATTTTTTAATTTGGATTCTATTTTCTCCTTGTGCTACTACTTTTTGTGCTGCTGTGTCAAACAGATCTACAAAGGTACATCTTATCTTATTAAGGCAAAACCTTGGAGTGCAACTGTTTATTATTATAAAAGTACATGATTTACAAAGCAACAAGCCCTCCCTATTTTATTTTACTTTCTTGTTATATTTTATTAGTTATGTTAATAGTACAATAGTTTGCCTATTTTGTTTTTGTTTTTTTGTTTTGTAAACACCTGTCCCTTTGTAAAGCAACGATCTTGGTGCCAAGTTTGTACAAATAAAAATGTTTTTTTAAATTTCTGCCAATGTCATGAATTAAAAAAAAAGGATCCTGTGAGTCACTGCAATAAGAAACCTTCTCAAAGTGAGCTGGTATGTCATTATTCTTAGATTCTAACTCTTTATTTTGAGATGCTCACAAAAACGGGAAGAGGAATCAGTGTGACTAAGAAGTGTTCTGCTTTTTTTACTCCATCTATAATTATATACAAGCACAACTGTGCTGGTATTTTTTTTTATTGCTTCATTGTTAATTTCACTTATTTGTAAATCTGCAGCACACCTGTTTGTTTTCATATTTTTACTGTACGTTATTTTTGTATGTCTGTTGTATTTCTATGTTCAGCATCCCAGGAAGACTAGATGCGCATCCATGTGCTTCTAATGGGGATCAATAAATAAACACAAACAAACACATTTTGAGACGCTAACTCATTATTTTGAGAAAAGTTTCTTATTATAACGATTTACAGCATCTTCTATTTTTTTATTATGTTGGCCAAAATTGGCTTTCATAGTATTTATTCTGTAGTATTATGACAAAATGTGTGACTAAATACAGGTAACAGCACAGTGCAGTGAGGTCAAAGCAACTTTATTCACATTTCAAAGAAATGAGGGTGGAATATTACACAGGGCCATTTCAACAAATCTGCAGCTGATGCTCACCTGTTCATGTAGCTCTTACATGTGGACAGATATGAATCAAAAATCAGCGCTAAGCAATACAACAAACTGATGATGTGCAGCCCATTCATTTAACAACGTACTTTGCCCCCCATTTATCTACTCACCAATTAACCGTCTCTGTGAGAATGACAATTTCTGCCTAAAAACAATTTGAAAACACAATGCATTTAATTCAAATGATTCTAATAAAAGCTAACTCTGGGCTCAAAACAGTGATCAAAAGTAAATTCTCAGTTATGTTTAAGAACATGTAGTAGGAATGTTTACAACAAAATCTAATTTAAGGAACAAAAAAACAACAACAACACACCCATCAGTAACGATCAGCAGACCTTCAGGTCGTACACTGAACCAGCTCCACAAAACAAACATGATTAGAATTAAAGGGATAAAATGACTGTTGTGTTCATGGTGATGCAAAAAATGGCACGCTTCAACTTTTGGATTGTGAGGGATGACAATCAGACAACATCAGGAGAAAAGAACCTACAGAAAACAGAAATGTAACTTGTATCCCTTTATAGATGAGCATCAGGTCTGGAGATGATACATTCACACAATCAAAACATCCTACAGATTTTAAAGTGTTTTTTTTATAAAGTGAACATTCAAAGGCTTTTTCATGATATTTACACATTTGCCTTCTTGACTTCAAGAAGAGTTCCCATCCATCAAAAACAAAGATGAGATGTAGAATAAATAAATACACTTAGTTGATACAGACATGATGTGTGGCGCTGCTCTGTTGACAGAAAACAAAATGGACATTAAATTAGGCTTTGTGAGTGTGCAGTGCATTTTTTGGAGAGTTCAGAAGAAGCTCGTCTTGAGTTTGATGGTCGGTGCAGCTTGCACAGTCGGCTGAGCTTGCCTGGCTGCAGCTTTAGCTCTGCTGCTGGCCTGGTTGGCCCGAATAGCAGATTCCAGGCGGACTTTAAGCTCAGGTGCTGCGCCAATTACTATCTTAAAGGCAGCTGGATAGAGGGGACCAATCCGCATTAAGTTCTGAAGGGCAAAATCATGCAGGCCTTTGGAGACTTGGGGCGCAGAGGAGATGGCGTTTTCATCCAGAAGGTAAGAGATGAGGGTTGGTACAAGAAGAGCCAGCAGCTGCACGCCTGTTAAACACAAAAAAACAATGAGACAAAGATAAAGAAAAACACTAATTAGAGCAGTTCAACAGAGTTTAACTGCACTGAACACAAAAAGACCACAAATCCAACCTGATACTCCTTAGACCAGATATATGGGACAGTGGTTAAAGGCTCAGCGGATTAATTCACCTCACTGTCAAACGTGTCTCAGAAAAAGTGAAAGTAACAACAAAGCAACACAGATAGTCTGTGAGAGAATCTCCAAAATATCTGTGTGCCTACACAGACCAAGTTCACTCATATTTTGCATTTTTATCTGTTTTAAAATCAAGAATTTGTTCTTTTATTTTATCTGCCTTACGAGATCATTTCTTAGATTTGCATCTTATCTTGCTCCAAGAATTCTCTTACATTTTATATAAAATATAGAGTGCAGTTTGCTTTACTAGTGAAATAAAAACAAAAAGAAGCATAATTGGGGTTAACGCAACACAACATTTATAAATATGAATAAATAATATAGAATATGTAATACTGTATGGCATGATGCTGGAATCAATAGTAAAACTGACAGTAAACTAGTGCAGGGATTCTAAATTTAGCATTTAATGCTCTGATCTTTGACAGCACACATCCAAAGGCGCTGAGCTAAATACTTTAAGAGACCCACTTTAATGGGAGCTAAACGCTTTAATGGAACAAATACGGTACTGCAGCGGTCCATTAGGCAGAGGCACACTTACGGTTCTGTTCTTCACCCATGCCGACCAGATTCTCCAGGACCCTGATGCCCTCCTGCACCGCCTGCAGCTCGGCAGCGGTCTTTGGCCGACTGCGCTCCACCGCCTTCAGCTTCTCCACCATGAGGGGAGCCAGAGCGTGGATGTACGGCGTAGACAGAGCGCGGCTGGAGTGCTGGAACACTGATAACAGCAGCTGGTAACACCGTGCCTGAACCTGTGGCAAAAAAAAAAGTCACTTATCTTGGACACACACATCTATAAATCAGGGTTTCTACAGGTTTTGACCTGTTAAGAGGCTAAAACCTTTTTAAGACAAATGCACAAATGAAATTCAAGACCTATTTCATGTCCATACTGGCAAAAATAATTCTAAGAATATGATTTTATGACTGATGTTTAGCTACAGTATGTAAAGTCCAGAGCTTGTGCACTTTTAATGTTGGCACAGATCCAAACACTGTCCAGATGTTGCTTACCGGGGTGGCAGGAGTTAAAGTTATTAGTGCAGAGAGGGTCACCAAACCAAACTTCCAAATGTGAACATTTTCTTGCACAGGGTGCAGTTTGCTTGAAACGTATTAATTTCAAAAGGCTTTAGTTACTAAATGCTCTGTGCTCAAGCCAGATCTCACTGAACTTGCACTTACACATATCTAATATGGGAAATAAATATTAACACAACCAGTGTTAACTTATTACTTCTAGAGGTATTATTTTTTTATGAGGAGACGCCATGTGTTAACCCACAAACCACACTGTGGCACACTAGCTGGGTGTGTTCTGATAGATTTTAACAGGGCAGCGCTTGCAGCGGTTATGTGTTCTATGTTGATTTTGTTTTGTAGTTACAGTGTAATCAAGATGCAATTTTTTCCCAAAAAAATCTTAAAAGCAAGACTGAAAAATGCAACTTAATAAAAGTAATGCAAACCTCATTAATCCAATCAGTTTTTAAGATCTGTTAAAATCATATTTAGGCCATTCTAAAGGAGGCATTCTGGCATTCTACAACATTTGTTCCAGTGATTTAGACTTTTTTGTGCCTTTATTGTGATAGGACAGCTCTGGGGAAGACAGTAAAGGGGGAGAGAGAGAGCGAGGGGGATGACATGCAGCAGAAAGCCCCAGGCTGATTGAACCCACAGACGCTGCAGAGGACTGATGGGGCACATTTTCTACCAGCTGAGCTACAGGGGCACTCTGGATCTTAGACTTTTTAACCCCCCCTGGATGCCCTGAGGAAGTCTAATAAACCTTTTGATTGGGCAGTCAAACTTTGTCCAGGTTGAGATTGTCATGCTTCAGATGTCTTTGCGTGGGTGCTTACCCAGGGATCGCTGGAGTTGAGGGCATTTCGGAAGCGGTCCATGCAGCCTTTCTGCAGGACAGTTACTCCGACGAGTTCGTTGCTGGCGGACAGCAGGAAGAGCGTGATCGCTGTCAACATACTGACTTCATCCATGTCAGGCCTGGACTCATCTACAGAAATATACAAATACACATGACGTCATAGGTTTCCCCTCCACAGAGAAGCCAGAAGTCACATGTGTGTGCGCACTCGCTTACCTGGCTGTGAGTGCTCAAGTACAGACGCCAGGCTGCTCCTCACGAGGCCGGTCCACTGCGCCTGCGTGCTCTCCACCTGGGCCAGAGGGGAGGTGATGATGGTCTTGATGCCCTGCAGGGCAGCTGACACGGGCGCAGGCACCAAGTTGTCGGTGGTCTTCAACGCAGTTTCCCTCAACACCCCCGTGATTAGGAAGAGCACCGTAGGTAAGATGGTCATGCCTCCTGCACAGGTAAAAAGGAATCGTGAGACATGGGCTATCACTTCATCACGACCACCACATTGTCATGCTCATATTATTACACTGCTTTGTTAAATTCTCTATTCTAAGGTTCATTATTTCTGCACAGGAGACTGTTGCTATGAATGACAGACTGTTGCTATGCAGGCAGTTCTGATCATAAACTCTGGAGAAGCAAACGCATACAGCAGTTCAATGAAATTACATTTTTAGAAGGGCCAGAAGTGCCAAGGACATCTGATGTGTAAAGTCAGGAATGTACACTTTTTTCTCCAGTTTATAAATTTTCACAATTGGAAAAGAAAGAAAAAATAAGTAGTTTATGGTTTTAATAGACACAATGTTGCATTTAACATCTTTTTTGTTTGACTCTCCTCGATTCTCTCTGCTGAACCAGCCTGAGTTAAAACTTTTTAACAACAGACATAACCAGTGAGTAGGGTAATTACCCTACTAATAAAATGATTATCTAATAAACAAGGCCGTAAACAACCATGATGCTAAACTTTTATTATTTATAAGTGATCTAGGGCCTGATTAATGTTGGTCCACTGGTTCAAAAGGCCTGGCATAACCTGAACCATGCAGGCCAAGCAGGCTATAAAGGTTTAAAATAAAACTTCAAATTTGGAGCAGAGACTTGCTATTCATGTTATTGCACTGATTTGCTTTTGTATGCGTCTTTTTTTCATATTTTGCATAGCTTGTGTGTTGCACTTTGCCGCGGGTCTCACCAGCAGGCGAGCAGAGCGAGGGCAGCTCTGCCAGGATGGAGACCGTGTTCGCCACCAGCCGCGCACTCTCTTCAGGTAGTCGCTGAGGCCGGAGCGGCACATGGCTGGGTGACTCCTTCACACGTGTGTTCAGCTGCGGTAAGTGACGAACCAGGATGAAGACCAGCAGCTCCATGGCTGCGAACACCAGAGACTTGCCAGGGACGAGCTCCCCCGTGTCTCCTCCTTCCCCGAGGCTGGTCTGGGAGTCTTTCTCGCCTTCTTCCTCTTTGCCTGAACAGAACAGTGACCTAGATCACTCAAACGACTGAAACAACTTTACTATGAATATACAGTTTGATATATCTTTTATTTACACATCTATCATTACTATTGAAAATCGTGGCAATTCACTGGTATTGGTATCGACTATTATAATTTCTGGTATTGTGAGATCCCTAGTTTTAGTAATTAGAAACCTCGCTTGTCATTTTTACAGTATCAGTTCTACCTAATATGTAATTTCTTTTGTTGTTTGCCTTTGTAAAACACTTTGTAATCTGTTTTGACAAGTGCTATGTAAGTTATTATCCTTCAGATGAAGCGATACAGCACTGTGGGTTTTGTGTTTAAGTGTAAAGTGATGTGATGTAAACACGGTCGAGGCTGTAGGATGTGTTAGCTCCTGACCCTTGCCGCTCCTCTGTCGCTGCAGATGGTCCTGCGCAGCCCTGATGGTCTCCTGCACGACGGCAGTGACCTGGAGCTGCACAGCAGGAGGATCCCGGGTCAGCAGCAGTCTGTGGAGCACGTTCAGGAGCTCCACCGCCAACAGCTACAACAGAAACAACATATATATTCATAACATTATCTGTTCTGGCTCACTGCCCACAGCTCCACATTAAGTTGTTTTATCAGAGTAGTAAATGAGCAAGGTCTTATATGGAGTTTCCCAAAACTAAGGCTACTACAAGGAGTTTTTAACTGGTTATGAAACAGTCTCAGTTTAATACTGATGCCTCTATATGACCTGCATAAGCAAACAAGACCATGCGTGAAGAGGACTGGCTATATCTGTGTGGTTGTTCTTAATGGCTCCCACTGGGTCAGATTCTCCTTGAAATCAGATTAAACGAGCCTGTGTTTACATTTTTCCAGGCAAAGTTGCAGTGAGTAGTACAGTAGCCAGTTAAAAAGACGTTTTTATTTAGATACTTTTATTTTTGATGTTATATTTTTTGTTTATAGTGGTGGAAACACTATAGCTTTTGTTCACAGGGGTCCCTTCAAAATCATTCTCATTTTGTTTTTTTCTTTCCTTGATTTGGGGACTTCTGATAGAAAGCTAAGTATTTCATTTCCAGCTAAAGGAAAATAGGAACATGTTTTCTTGGACAACACAAGATTTTCCAGGACATTTTACTATTTCACCCATTTTTCATACTTTTTTCATGACTGGAAAATTGGTCAACAGTTATCCAGGTTTTCCAGGATGTGTGGGAACCCTGATATGTAAAACAGGCTAAGAACGAGAATGATCTCCCACACAAACACTAACATAGCATGTGGTTCTAGTGTGTGACAGAGGACTGTAATAACAGTGTAGCAGCGGCAGAGAGACACATGCTGTGTCCTAATTTAAGGGGCTGGATTCACACTTGCGTCACAGGGCTGGTGAAGACCTGTCCCATTTCAAATCCAGGCGAGAAACACAACCTGCTTTCTTGTGAATTTGTAGGACAGAACCTGTATGCATCCTTTGAAGCTCTCCGTATCCTATTATCCATCGTGTGACGGTCAGTCGTTTAATGGAGCAGAGGAGTAATGCCTGTCAACTCGTAAAGTCAGTAAACATCACATGACCCTGTTGTATTTACCAGATATTTGCACTAAGGTGCCGATCAGTTGAACTAGACCAATGAAATAACAACTGCAAGATAACAGACACCATAAATAAAATCTACTATCTGTGGTCAAGGAAGCCACCCACTGGAACTTGCACTTCCATTAACACCGTGATTCCCAAACTTCAAAAGCCGTCAAAAACTGAAGCGCCCCCACCTGAAAATTTTCATTCGATCAGGGATGGACCTATGAAAGTGTTATGTAAATTATGAACTTATTCCACATATTTGTCAGTTGTTTTTTAAGCAGAGAGGAGGAGGAGAGGAGACGAGCTTACAGCGCTGACACAGAGCTGCATGCAATAAATAGTTCTTCTCTGCTGTGCCCACCCCTAATTTTTATATTTCATTTCAAAAGTCATACTGACGGTGCGAAATTCAAATTCTAGGATAGTGGTACAAATCTTCTACTATAACTCTTATTTACACGTGTAATTTCTGCACTCGTGTCTTTACCTGGTCCCCTGCAATGTGGATCTTTGCACACGGAGATTCCAGCAGAGTGAACAGGGCCTGCAGGCAGGACATCACATGTTCAATGGGCTCCTCGGGTCGGGGGAAGCAGAGAAACTCTATACTGACACCTGAGAGACACAACACAGAAAAGCACTTAGGGTGTGTTCGTGATATTCTCTTTTTCTAACCGCCAAACATCCTTTCAGTGTCGGCAGATGTGAGGTGGATTCATGGCTGTAAGGTAAACAAAAAGCAGCCGCTGTGAAAAACTGCTGCACTTGCATCTTTTAAGACAATCAGGTGATTTGTGAAGAAGCAAAAAACAAACGACATCAGGTTTTCTTACTGAGGTGTTCATGAGGAACCAAAACACACTAACATGAATATTATTCACCACAAACTGTGTCTTTACCCAGCATTAGATGCATCCTGTCTTCCACCGACTCCTCAAAGGTCTTTGTGGGGAAGGAGGCTCCTTGAGGGAGGGCGGGAGCCTTGGAGGGAGCTGTGGGGGCCTCCTCCTTCTCTTCACTGGCTCCGAACCCGGTGCTGCTCAGCCACAGGGCCACAGCATGCAGGACGGGGGCCCACGAACTGCGATAGTGGAGCCTCGCTGTGTCTATAGTCTCTGGAGTATAAAACGCTCCACCTGAACATGGACACACAATAATGGGACTTGTTTTAACCAGATTACTTTGAAAGGTGATGCACCATGTAGTATTGGAAATTGTGTTCTATGAGGTACTTATCGATAGTCAGTGTATTTGCTACAGTAGATGGCAGTCGGCACGGTCCCAGTTTGGAAACAAAAATGGAAATGTTAAAAGGAAAAAGATCTGTCGAGCAGATCAGATTAAAAAAGCTGCAAAAAATCCAAAGACCCCTGCATGTAAGAATACTAGAGCCCTAAATGCCTCCTCAGCCATCAAGACCCTCTAAAATGAAGGTTTAAAACCATCCAAACGTCAGCATCACTTAAAACAAAAGCACTCTACAGAGGCCAAAGAGCACAGTGACTTTTTTTGGGACATCTTCCAAAAGGGGGGGCCCAGCCATCAGCTAATGCTATTTGGCAGCCTTGGCATGGAAAAATTTAGGAACCTCTGAGCCAAGACACTGAGGCAACGGTAGATGTTTGGTGTTCTGTGAGGCAAATTGACTGATTTCTCCTATGGAGTTTGACTGATTTAGAGAGAGCTACACAACAGCATATAGAACAGTGGTTTCCCATCCGAAAGGACTGTTTGATGGCAAAGTAAAGCGGCGAAAATATTCTAAATACAGCGTACATTTGAAATGATACTGATTTTTTTAGGTGGACCTATTTGAAGTGGCTAAAATACCTTTATTGCTTAACCTCCCTGCTGGTGCTCCTCTCTGCTTCTCCAAACTGGTGGTGTGCAGACAACCATCTACTGTAGGTAAATACACTGACTATTGATAAGTATGTCATAAAATCCCACATCAAATAATCTGAACTATCCCTTTAAAGTACACTCACAGACATGTAGATATTAAACATTTATTACATTCCACCTGCTGACAAAATGACAAATTCTAATTTAAGTGTTCACAGACAGGCCCAACACTGTGCTGGAACATCTCTCCCAATCAAAACAACTATTTGACAGTAATCTAAGAGATGTTTTTGTTGATGATTTTATCAAAAAGAACTGTCCAAATCACACTGAAGGGATTTTTTTTAAATGGAGTTGCTCTCTGGAGAATTAAATCACATCTTTTATGGGACCAAAACTGGAGCAAAGAACTCAAAAACTGGTGCTTGAAGTGGGTTTAATATCCCATGTTCTATTAGAAACACTGCAGGTCTACATTGTTCTCTATTTGTGTGTATTCATATTAAGAGATTTGATCCAGACTCCAGGCATTAAATAAAACGGGGAAAAGTGGAAAATATAGCATAGCAAGTAGGAGTGTCACGATATAATGGTATTGATCATTACAGTGACATTTAAAAAAATATTGAGATCACAGTAATATTGCGTAAATAATCCAGCACCTCTTCAACATACTGCATGCTCTTAAATCATAACCATTTCTTTCTGTTCTCATTTTGTCTCCCTCCCACAACACCCCCTACACACACATACACACACACCTTTTCACTATCTAATAAGTGTAAATGCACTTTTTTTTATGCCTTTGTACAGTTTATGGTTACAGACTATCTTTCCACCTCCCTCAGAATATAATTAATTTGCTAAAAAGCACAAAAAACAAGGTGATATTTTTCTCTGATATAGTGACAGCCCTAAATGGAAATAAAATAAGATTCTGTCTTGTACCGTCAGGAGGCAGCTGACTGGAAAACTCGGCGGGCAGAGTGAGCAGAGCGTAGTCCCGCAGCATGGCCAGCCACAGGCGGCTCAGCGAGGGCAACTCCGGCTGGACCAGAGTGATGAGGCTGTCGGGCGGAAGCACATCGGCGCCCAGATCCTCCTCATCCTCGTCGTCATCAGCGTTTCGGACTGGTTTGGCAGGCTTGGACTCAGCCTCCTTCTTGATCTTCATCGACACCACATACACCTGAGATAAAAGGCCGGTGTACAGTCAGATTTAAGAAGAAGAACGTACTTTATTAAGCCTCCTTAGGAGAAATCTGATTTTTCTCATGCCATTGTTAATTATTTACACACATGTAGGCTTGTATACACATATGCACGTGCAATTTCTTTTAACAACACTCAGTAAGTGAGCATTTCATGACTGTCCCCGGCTTTTGTTGAGCAGTCCCAACTTTTTTGAAATTGTTGCACATCATCTGCACTCTCACCTCGGCCCACGCCTTCAGGACAGCCAGTTTCTCCATCGTGGTGGCGCTCTCACTGTACAGCTGACTGGACGAGCCCTTCCCAGCCTGCACCTTGTCCAGCGACGACACAAGCAGGTTGTGGACTCGCCGCAGGTCGTTGAGGTCGCTCACCACCCCGCTGCCAATCCACGTACTACACACCTGTGGTCACATAGAGGTAATAAACGGCAAAACTAATTGAACATTCACAGCGCTCCATGCATGAAGAAAAATTAAAAACCTTCATTACATTAGAGTGTTCAAGGTTGATTAGCTCACATGTGTCATTAAAGAGGGCGGAGGTGTTAAAGAACAGTTATTAATAAATAGCAGTGACCTGTTGGGGCTGCACAAGCGGAGCAGACATTTATATGATTACATCCTTCTGAGGGTAACTGCTATTAGAGAGTCAGGCAGTGAAGGGCAGGAGTCTGAAGAGACTTTAGAGGATTTACAAATGAGTTATGATGCAAATGTTCTTAGAGAGACACCTTGTTACCTGTTTGCTTATTCAAACTATAGTGAAATTTCTCTGCGGGGCAGAGGACAGTTCCACAGGTATGCCATTTTAAATGTACTACAAGGAATTTTTAATTGGTTATGAATCAGTCTCAGTTTAATACTGATGCCTCTATATGACCTACATGAGCAGATCGGCTATTTCTATGTAGTTATAGTTCTTAATGCCTCCTTGAAATCAGATGAAAAAAATTACAGCATGCAGACCAGAAGCAGAACCGCAAAAGTTACGTTAGCCAGTTAAAAAGAGATCTGTCTTTAGATGATTTTATTTCTATGCAATTTAAAATAGTACACAGATTACACATTTCCAAATATCAGATTAAAAAATGGTTCCCTTCTGTTTCCTCTCTGTGCGATAAGAGTCGATCTAATGAAGCCGCTCTTGTGTAATGTTGAATGATGTGTCCTAAGATTAAGACGTATTAGAGCAACATTTTTAATATAATTTCAGACATTCATGATTTGAGAATTGAGCCTGAACCGCAAACTATTATTTTTAATACTTCAAAGAGATGAAACAACCTCACACATTCGCTCACACATGATTTATTAACTATTGTCTCATGTTAAAAAATGTGGCTTAATTACCCTGTTAACACTCTTGAGGTGCAAAGACTCAGATATATTAAGAATAATGATGTGAACTTATATGATGCAATCTTCTTGAGATGTCACCAAGAAGATCGCAACTCTACTTACAGGACTTTGTTACTGCCATGAAGTGGGATCCTTTAGGTGGTGTAGCTGGACGTGGGTGGGTTGGGATTTTTTTTTTCTTTTCTTTTTGCTTTCTTTCTTTATTTATTTTTACAGTGTTATTTTCTACAAATCTTTAAAGAGAATGGTGTATGCCTATGCAGGCTGTTAATTTAAACAAGAACAATTATCCTATTTTGTGCTCTTAGGACATGTTTTTCTTTTTGCTGTGGTATCAAGTCTGGTTTGTTAATATTGCTAATTGTATAAAAGTTAACATTTCTGGTATTGTGACAGCTCTACAAGGTTTTATGGATATTTGTTTTTTTTTTGTTGTTGTTGTTGTTAATCATTCTATTTAGAGAGGAGAACACTGAGTTCAAGTTTTTGCCCTTCAGAAATAACAGAAATAGTTTCAGTGG
>JAJHUR010085968.1:39925-69388 GCA_027495735.1 Lutjanus campechanus | reverse complement strand
TTTCGGCTTGGAACACGGTCTACCCGTAAAGTAACGTTTTGATCCAAGATGTTGAGAAAGAGATGTGGCACAACACTCTATGGTTTTCTGTTGCATATTTAGCCTGAACCTTAGCCAGGAGCAGCCTGGGTCCAAGCTGGGTTGGCAGTGCTCTTATGCCTGCTCTCCTCCACTTCTCCTGGGGTGGTCCACAGCACTGCGTCCAGCTGATTTGGCTGAGTGGTCGAAAGATGCCTTGCTCATTGTTATTTATCTCAAGGTCTGCTACTCTTTAATCCAAACCTCACACTTCTTTTTCCAGTGCCTATGAGTGCATCAAAGCAAATTAAAACATAAATGTAGTGAGATTTGAAGAAACCACCAGCTGAGGCTTTTGCCATGCCACCACCAAGATAATGAATATGTGTATTTCCCAAAATGTTGAATCATTCTTAAAATGCACTGGTCTGGTCATGATGCAGCATAATTTCAAAGGTTAACCTTCAGGTCAGGGAGCGACTCAGACAATCAGAGTGAAAGTTAACAAACAAATTTACCACAGATGACTGTTATTTGCCAGGGATCAGGGAGGGTGCTGGGTGTCACAGCTATATCAGGACCTGAGCAGCAAGTGCCATGCTGGGGAGGCCTGGCGGTCAATGGAGCCACGCTAAAATAAACACACGCTCGTACCGAAATGATCCAAACAGGAACACTCATCCATCCAAGCCAGCCTTCATTAAAGTGGTCCACCCAACCTCTAATTATAGGATTACAGGGCAGCCAGCAGGACAAACACGGCAAGGGCCTCTGGTTGGATGCAGCTGCCCCAAAACACACTGATCACTGTACCTAGTGACCCAGGTATCCACCCACAGGCATACACACACACTCCTGCACAAACCCCAAACACTAATTTGCACAGTGCTCGTCTTTCTCTCCCTCTCCGCGGGACGCTGTACACACTCAGAGTTTGAACTAACACCCCAGCACACACAAGGCAAACACGACATATACCTGGGTAAGTATAGTGCTGACCGTGTGCCTCCCAAACAGACTTAAAAATAACCCCAAGGTGGAGCAGCAAGGAGAGTCAGACCCACAGTCTGATAGCAGAGGGAGGCAGACAGGGTCAGAGGAACTCTTCTCAATAACATCTTATTATAGCCACAGACAGTCTGGGCTTTTAAGATGTTTTAAGAGATGACCCTGGGGAGTCTGTATCACCACTTAAGAGTCCTGATTCAGGGGGAAACATGCATCTTCCTTTTCTACTTTTTAGATATTTGGTATAACGCAGATAGCTTGAGCACACAGAACCTGCTTCTGTTTCAGTTTCTTCATTCTTTTCAGTCCTTCATTCCTTCCTTCAGCGGATGGATCAGTAAATCATTTTCCTGGATGCTGAAATGAGGAAATGACTGAACCTGCCTTAAGTCCAGGTTGGCGTGCAGGAGAACTGGAAGTCAAACCAGGAACTGTTTCTTCAATTTTAAAGGTGGGGTAACCACATCTGGAGAGAGATAGTTGATTGAGTCTCATTCCCGGCTAGTCAAATACCAATGCTTTGGGTTGGGTTGATTGTTCAGCGTTACTGTTTTGTTGAGTGCCATGGTCTGAGCCACCAACCATGGTAGCCATTCTTAGCCATGGTAGTGGCACGGCTCTGGGAATGACCATGTTTGGCCGGTCCAGACTAAATTATCGCAACAACTATTGAATGAATTGCCATGACATTTGGACATTTATGGCCTTTTGACAAGGAGACTTTGATGATCCACTGACTTTTCCTCAAGCACCATCAGCAGGACAACATTTTCACTTCTCGTGTGAAACACCTCAACATCTACTTTGGAATCTGTGGTTCCTAGACGATGAATCCCACTTCATGAAGGAACAGGTTAAATGCACTGCAACCGACTTGCAAGGAACCACAGGCCTGTCCAGTGTTCTCAAGGACAGGATCATCATGTCAAAGGAAAAAACTTGGAGAATGGGGCAAAAAATACTGGAGCACACAGACTGAGGCGACAAAGTTTAATTAAGTGACCAACATTTTGATACAGATGCATCTTCATCAGAATCCTGCTGCATTGGTGAGACATTTGTGGTTTTGAACAAAATGTCCCAAGAACTATTGGATTGATTTCAATTAAATTTGGCACAGATCATTCATAAAAGGTGGAATTTTACTCTTGTGATCCCTTAACATTTCACCTAGTGCAGGGGTTCTCAGAGTTTTGATGACTTTGTGCCAATTTAGGGAGCCAGCATGTGATTGATGGCTGCACAGGGAAACCCATGAACTTGTCTCAGGATGTGTCATTGGTCTCATAAATTCCTTGAGCACTGAATTCACATATTTGCAGATCATTTATAAGGCAGATCACTTTATCTGTTCCCTGTGGTCAGACGAAGTGATAGTTGATCTATTTTCAACCAAATAGTTTCCGTGATGGCTTTTCCATCTCACTTCCACATTAAACTACTGAGGCATCCACCAAAATTCAGCACTAGCACTGATGACAGAACAAATTTTTGTGAATCTCGCGAGCTGCCACTAGTTGCTATGCAACCAGTAGCTTTCTTGTCATCCCTCAACTGACAGATGAAGGGGCGCGGTTTGACACAGTAAAGCAGTCGTGTATTGAATGCATGCTATTGGAAGTGAAAGCATTGAAATGGACTGATTAAAAATATAATGCATGCATTTCATGTCACATTTGGGGGCTGCACAAAATCTCTAGAAGGGCTGCACTTTGAGAAGTCTAAATTTCAATTTGTCCAAAACTAACACCTTTTGAACTAGTGACATTCCCATCTGCCTCAGCTGCACATTATGTTTTGTGCTAATTGGCAAAGTTAGCATGCTAACGTGCTTAACTATGATGGTGAACATTATACCTGCTTAGCATCTGCACCTTAGCACTGTCAAGATGCTTTATTCAAAGCAGCACTATGCCTAACTACAGCCTTATAAAGGCTGCTAAAAGGCGTTAATTGTCGGTTTCTGCATTTCATGATAGTTTAATTTTTGCATTTTATTCATCATTCTTTTTGTGCGAAAGTATCTGCCATTTATATTGTGCTGGCATAAAAATGGGCTACAGGTAGCTTTAGTTGTCAACTCACTGATTGTGATTATACTAATGAGAACAAAACAGGCCACTTTAATTTAGTGTTTTGTTATGATTATTCATGAAGGAATATGTTGTGGATACACTAATACTGGTGTAGAGCCACTGATCTGTAAAGAGCTGCCAAGATGTGTTTTTTTAAGCCCTCAGGCATCATCTTGAGGAACAATGAATTCTCTATGAATATTACATTTCCTCTAAATGAGATGCCAATTATTTTTATCAACAACTTCCATCCTTGTGTAAGTAAGAACAAAGTAATGATCACAAAGAAAACACACATCTCTCTCGCACACATCCCTAATATGCAATCAAGCAGAATGTCAACCTTGTTTTGTGCTGACACCCACAAGTGATAATTGTGTAAACAAAAGGCGCATCATTCATTCAAACTTTATAAGGAAATAGATGAAAAGGGGTAACAAAAGAATACAAACAGTATCGAGAAGAGTCACGGCGTGAAAATAAAAGATTTTTGTTGAGAGCAATCCAGAAACAAGTCTGATTTCAAAATGTCACTGGGTCTCCTATGATCATGGCTGTTTGGACAGAAGTGATTATCATGACAGTTTGAATGTGGCTATGTTTACACATCTGGCTTCTGAACCAAGCAACTGTAAATGGTGAGGAGGGGCTGACAGAAGAGGAGGAGGAGGAGGAGGAGGAGGAGGAGGAGGGTCGAGGAGACGAAGGAGCAGCTAGAGAGGCGTGAGGCTTATTGGGGCCAACAGAGGGCATTGTTATCTGTAATATCCATTCAAATGTGCCGTATCAGATGCAGTGAGTGCGGCGCTGCTCAGGGATGGAAATTAGTCTTGTTCCCCACTCAGCCCTGGTCACGCCAAGGGCAAATTCAGACAAATGAATTTACTCAGACAATACATATGGAACGCTGGCGATACAGAGGGATGTATGAATGGCAGAAACAGTGGAGGAGATGTGGAGCAGAGACGTCTACGCCTCAGTACACCGTCCAACACTGCCCTCACTCTCTTTTCTTACAGTAATAAACAACTGTCAGCATTTTATTTCCACGCAGCTTCAGGGTGACTTTCACATCTCATTTTAACTTCATGTACATTTCTCAGAATCATAATCACGTTTATTGCCAAGTAGGTTTTCACATAAAGTGTGAGGAATTTGCCTTGGTGTTTTGTTGCATAACAACACATATAGTAAGCAAGGAAGCTTAATAAATACAGAAGAACTTTTTCTGTTATTACAGTAAACATTAATGCAGTATTATTGTATTAATACTACTAATTTTATGGTTAAGTTTGGAGGTTGGTTCCATATTTTGTTTTTCCATATTCTGTTTTGCCATATAAGTAAAATGTAAATACTACATGGATAGTGCACACTTACTCTTACATGCCTACACGAAGGGGAGGGAGAGACGAGAGAGCAATTTGCAAGCTCACCATTAGATACCACTAAATCCTGCACATTGACTGCATTTGGACTGCATTTTATATAGCGCATCTCTAGTATATCAACCACTCAAAGCGCTTTACTCCAACTACACGTCACATTCATCCATTCAGGCACACAGTCACACACATGCATAAACACGCTGACAGCACAGCCATCAGGGACCAACTTGGGATTCAGTATCCTGTTCAAGGACATTTTGACGTGGATTGGGGGACTCTGGGATTGAATCGCCAATCTTCTGATTACGGCTGGACGATACGGCTTCTAAATAATATCTTGATATTTTTAGGCTATTCTGTGATACATATCTTAATATACACATTTTCTCTGAAATAAATAAAATCTAAAGTACCCCAAATCAATCGGAATATTTTTGACCAAATTCCTTGACATCGATATTTCGACTGTATTGTAGAGATGACTGTTGGTGCTTTCATAAAATATTAACACAATAAGAATTAGATACATTATCATCAGTAATGGGGATATTATGACTAATGGGTAACGGCAAATAATAGAACAGCTCAAACAGTCTGGTAAGTTCAGGAAATTATATCTCATATCACAATATCGATATATTATTGATATATTGCCCGAAGCTTCTTCCCATTAGTGGACAACCTGCCCATTGCCCCAGCATACTGGTCTTTCAAAAGCTGAACCTAACATGATATCAAATCAGACCAGCTGCTTGTGGTTATTATAATACATTTTCATAAGAAAAACATATCCATGTCATTTCTTTATACACCCCTGCTTGAAACAGGAATTTAAAGTGAAGCATAATCCAGCAGGGGACAAAAGTTTTTACGAGTTAAAAAATGCAGTGAGGTGTAACAACTTCCTCTTTCTTCTAAAGGAATTAACTCACGCCACTGGGATGGAACCAAACCAGTTTGTATTAGTAATTTAATCTATTGGGCCATAAAGTCACTAGAGATTTTTTTTAAAGTCCAGGAAGAAAAAAAAAAACAGCAACAAGAAAAATAATGGTATTCTGATGCAGAACTACAACGAGAAAACTGTTTGTCATTCATTTTTTATACTAAATAGAGGTATGTTATGATATCAGCAAACAAAATGAAAATGTCATTTTTCATTTGGACTTGAATCACCTCTCGCTGCAGACTTTGTACGGCGGCGAACCTCAGCCCTTCACTGTGATAGTGTAGATAGGAACACGGATAGTGCTATCTTGCTATCCCCTGTGCTATCTCACTGAGAGACACTGTGAGGTGTAGAGGACATAAATCTTGTGTATTTACGACCTGTGCTGTAGTCAGCTATCTGTTAGGATGCCCTACCCTCCTCCTCCTCTTGATCTTGTCTGTGCAAGGTCCGGGCGCTTTTAATACTGTTGTCACATGGGATATCAGAGGATGGTGTTTCTCAATCAACCTGTTATGTCACAGATTGTTATCAGAAGGAGCTCTGTCACAAAAGCTTGGTCATAGAAATATGAATGCTGCAGACAAAACGGAGAAATTTGACACTGGAAATGCCAGAGTTGGATCCTTTTGTCCATGGATTTGTTGTTTTCTTGCACTGTCATGATAGCTTGCATTTCTGCTCAGTAATAGACTGAGATTATTAATTTGGAGATGCAAATTGTCATCTCACAACAGTCCACTTCTATTACCAGATCTGAAGCACTAATGCCATTTGACAGCACATAAAATGAGAGTAAAAAAAATAAAAAATCTCTTGACGTTTCAGCCCAACGGCAAGAGAATCAAGCAGTCTGTCTGTTGATTCCCCATGAAGTAAGCTCAGCCACGATTGCACAAGACAGGCCTTGTGAGGAACCATTGACCCATCGACTGCTGTGATCCATGTCTGACTGACATCAATACACATTCATCTGTGCTTGTTTCACCTCGGGCTAGTGGGCCACAGGCTACACTGGCTGGCGTGAGATCTGGACAGGACAAGCATCACTTTGTCTCCCGTGCTCGCGCTATCACTGACATCAAACACCAGGGGAGGAGATCTGATGGACCTTTTTGCTTTGTTTGGAATTAGTCACTGTTAAAGGGCCCAGAAATGTCAGTGGTCAGTGTATTTTATGCACTGTAAAAAAAAAAAAAAAATCATACAGGGATGTAATGGGATCAACTAATATTTTCTCATTAAAGCTACTACAAGGAGTTTATAAATGATTATAGATTATTTTATTTTGACATTTTGTGGTTATTAAGGCGGAGACAAGGGCTTTTGTCTGCAGGGGCCTCCAAAATCAACAAATCATAACGGTTCCTTGTTGTAGCTTTACATGAATATACAGGTTTATTCATTCAAGTTAAATCAACTTAAAATTTCAACTGTTTTAATTCTTTATTTAACACCTTTCACTTGAAATGATGAGTTGAATACTGTAGAGTTCAGTCAACCCATTAGATTAGGTTTAGAAAGGAACAGGATCAGAATATTAGCCGACTTTCCCAGCATGCATTGTTTGTGAGTTAAAACTCTCCTGAGACCCTCCATTTTTAAAGTTTGAAGAAAACATATATGATAAAAAAAAAAAACATGGTGTGTTTAAACACTTTGTCATCATTATTTTTGAGTTGTTGGTTGAACTTAAGTTTACTGAACATATTTTCTCAAGTACACCTGAATTAACATCAAGTGTGTTTGGCCAGAAGTTTATTTTAAATCATTATAAAATCACCTCAACCTGTCCTTTCAAATTTGATCAACTTAAATGCTGCTGCTAGGGGGACAGAGTTGATGATGTTGTGAGGTGGCATGGAATCATGGGAGTTGTTGTCTTTAAATCTGACATGACTCAGGCAGAAATCATGTTCATGGATGAGGTAATATTAAGTTTTATTCACATTATACATTTAGTCGTGTACGCTGACTTCCTTCTTCACTCTGATGGATCTGACAGATCCCATTATAGCATCTAGCAACTAGCTTACAATGACTAGCAGAAAACACACTGTTACCTTGAATTAATTATGGATTTCTTTGGGTTTTAACATGAAGTACACATCTCAACAAGATATATAACATCTAATGTTTTTAAACGTTTTAATGTGGAAATTTGACATCTTGCAGCTTTAACATTAAGTTTATTTGACTAGAAAAGTGTGTAAATGTTTTGAATCATTACAAAATGACCTCAACCTGTCATTTCAAATTTGAGCAACAATTTTTACAACAGCAGAAACTTTTTTAAGTTAAAACAAAAAAGTTTATTTTTACCGCATGTATGTAAGCTCATCATTGCAGAGTAATTTGGGGGAAAATGGGGGAATACTACATTGAAATACGACTTCTTTTCTTCGTGTTCTTTATATCTTATACAATGGACAATGCGGTGGTTTCCTGATTCCATTGTTAGTCGCCTGACACCTGATGCTTCTTTCTAGAATAAACCAATCAGCTCCTGCTCACTGTACCAACACACACACACACACGCAATTTAGAGCTTCAGATTAGCACAGATCTCTCTGCTGCTGTTTTAATTTTCCCTCTATATCAGCTTCATTAACATTCACAACTAATGTTTTGTTCCACTGGGTAAATCCCCCCATAGAGCCTATCTTAAGCCATCTCCACTCGTCTCTCGTATGAATCTATTCTGTGTTAGTACAACCGCCATCTCCCTCCCTTCCCCCTCCCTGCCTTCCTCTCTCTCTCTCTCTCTCTCTGGGCTCTTTTTAATTATAAACTAATCTAGGGAGGTAATCACAGACAGCATGATCAGTTACTCATGCATATATGCCATACTATGAAATGCAAGCAGTTTATTACCCTGTCTCTCCTGCCTATTTACAGCCCCTAGGAAGCATGGATGCGGCCATAATGCTGTGGCAATTAGCCGTAAAAAAGAAACATTAGTGCACTGACTGGATATAGAGATTTGGTAGGCTATGGCTGGGGTGTACCAACAAGAATTTATTTCTAACCCCAGTTAAATCGTGGTTTAACTTCAATTCATGTTGCACCAAACTTTTAAACCATCTTAAAAATTAAGATTAAATTTAATTCCATTGCACCAAAACGTTAAACTCAGGCTGCCATTGTAAATAAGAATTTGTTCTCAATAACTTGCCAGGTTAAATATAGGTAAAATAAACAAACAAACAAAAAAAACCTCTGATCTTAACTGCGATACAGTATTAACTTTAAACTTACACTTAAGAAGTTTTAACTTTGATAATGGCTGCTTTTTTGAGATGGATTGAGCAAAATAATTCTCTGCTGCGCCATCATGAGAAGGCTAACTAGGCTAACCAACTTTTTAGCAAGCAAACTGTGAAGTTTTCATGGATGTGTATGGGGAACAGCTTTGAAGGTGGGCCTCTGTTCAAGAGAGCTGCTCACTTGCCTGTGCAACCAACGTCTGTGTCAAGCTTTTGCATTGTGCGGCCCACAGAACAAGTGCAGTAGAGACTTCCTTTGGCTGAGTGGCTAACGTCCGGTTCAGCCTTAACTTGAGTGGGGATAAAATGATTTAATTGCGTGCCTTTTCTTAACAAATGTTATAGGACCGAATGGATCTAATTCTGATGGTGGACTGAGTCATTTCAGGGGGTCGTGACACACAAAAAAATGTATTTAACAAGGGGGGGAAAGTCTGTTTGTACAGTAGAGCATCATGCGATATTGTCATTACACGGTTTGGCCGCTGGGTCAAACTGACCCCACACTTTCTTTTTGGGTTTGAAAGTTTTGTTAACTTTGCAAGTTTGCAAGCAAGCAAAATATATCACATTTTTTTAAAGGTTTAAGCTAACTAGCAAACAATATAACTTTTTTTTTTTTATTAGCAAAAAAAAGAAGGTTTTGTTAAGGAATAGAGGAGGGAAAAGTTAGTTTCAATCTCTTTTATACTTACTAGGGCCCAGCAGCACTCAAAAACTATTTAATTTTAAATAAAATTAATTTGGGTTACATCACTTATCATGAATTTACTGAACGGAGATTGATTTTGAATTGTGCAGCTCTGCTCAATTTAAAATCTCATTTTAAAACTAGTTTTGCTATAAAAAAAAAATGCATCTTTGTTGGTGCAACTTAGCGTGTTTGTGCTCCATGTGGTATATAAGTCAGAGATCATAAAAGCAGAAAACCGTGGAGTCAGTTTATTTCTCTATTGCCTTAGTCCTTTTTTTTCTTTTTAAAAAGCGCAGCGCTGAAAGGTGCTTTGTGGTTTTCATTTCATGCAGCCTTTCAACATTATTGAAGATGTGATTGCGGCTGAGTGGCAGCAGTGCAGGATGGAAGTGGATCCTCAGACTGATGAGCGGTCTAATAGGCCTGTCTAATGTATCATCGATGGATTGACTGCCGTCTCGGAGGAGACATTTCTGAGGGATTCCAGCAGATGAATTTCAGAGGAGAGAAAAAAAGAAGCCCGCTCTGCTGCTGCTGCGAGGCTGAGTATTGGCCTGTGGAAAGACGCCCTCTTCTTGCGCAGCCGGGATGTGCAGGGAGGATTTATTCCAAGTGGAATACAGACGAGCAGTTATATGCTTCACATGGTCGCAGTGTCTCTCTCACTATCCCTCTCTCTCCCTCTCCCGTCAGCCAATCTGCGCACAGTGACGCTGCGCAAAGGCTGGATCTAGTCTTGGCTTCATCATCATATTTAACACACCCACCCAGATTCACACATGCTACAAGAGGTGCATTCTCTTCTTATCCCGCTGTACTCCTGGAGGGAGGATTCCTGTCTCCTGTTACCTGTGCGATTTATTCCGTTGGCTCGCCGCGGGTGATTTCTCGGGACTGACAGAATTACGCACTCTGGATCCAAGACGTGGATGAGAGCACACGCGTCGACGGCTACTTTTCGGGGACTTTCCCTTAAAAACATTTAAATGTGAAGAGCTGTACTCGCCGTGCATTTCCTCCCCAGCTGATCCGCGGCTGCTGTTGGATCGAGGCTGGATGGTGAGCCTGATGCGCGCCCTCGAACCTCTTGGACACGCACGTTTGACGGATCGTGTCACAGCTGCTTTTGGATCGTCTGCTGCTCTGATTTCCTTCTGAAATACCAGGTGCTCGAAAGGAGAAGGGGAAAGCGTGAGGAGGATGTGGCTTGCGCAAACCGGCCGCTGGTCTGAGCCGACTCGACCTGCTCTACCTGGACGCTTGCGGATGATTTTGCGCTTCTGAAATCTCGCCAGGACACCCGTGCGCATAAAGCAGGACTCTGATGTTGAAAACACAAAAGGCTGAACACTGAATCCTTTACTCAAGACGGCAAGTGAAGATGGCTCCTACGTGTTTAATGTATATTTCATTAGATTGGCGTCCAGTCTGATCAACATCATCAGCGATGTAGTCAGTCTGTTCATCTGCGTGCTCATCATTTGCAGTAAATACTCACATCTGCTCAAAAGGGAGACCATGAAGATGATCCTCCTGCGCAAATTCCGCTTTCTGATCCTCATGGTGTTCCTTATCGCATGCTCCATGCACATAATGATAGACTTGTTACCCAAGCTGGAGAGGCACAGCAACAGCGGCTGCTCCTGCTCCCACACGCCGAGCGAGGAGCCTCAGAGCTGGGGAGGGAAGCAGCAGCAGGGCTGGCCTAACAAGCACACCCTGCGGATCCTCCAGGACTTCAGCAACGAGCCCAGCTCCAACGTTTCCTCCCACTCCCTGGAGAGGGTCCCGGTCACAGGCGACAAGACGCAGGCGTTCAGGAGGCTGGAGCATCCCGGGCAGCGCGGTGGTGACAGGAAGAGGCAGTTCATCCAGGACGCCGCGGTGACCAAGAACGCGCCGGTGAAGGGTTCAAGGTTGTCGGCTCTCTACGAGCATCCCTTATATAAAAGATCCGTGCCACCTCTGACAGACGAGGACACGCTGTTCAACGTCAACACGGACATCAGATTTGACCCCAAAGCAGCAGAGGATCAGGCATGGTAAAGTGTCGCTCATAATTTGTCTATAGACAAGATAGACAGATAGATAGATTTTCTGTTCATTGCCGTGGGAAAAAGATAGCCCATGTGATAAAGATGACTTTAAAGGGCTTATATTTTAGTTCTGTGCGCTCACCTTTAGGACTGCAGCTATAGTTTTCATTGTCAATTAATCTGTTGATTGTTGTCTCAAACAATCAATTAGTTGTTTGGTCAGAAAACTGTTGAGGATTGCTCCCCAAAGATGGCCTCAAATGTGTCACTTGGCCTCAACTCAAAGATATTCAGTTTATTGTCAGATAGGGCTTTAAGAAACTATTGATACAATTGAGTATTGCAACATTATGTTTGGTGATACTGAACAGTATTGTGATTTCGTGATACACGCAAAGATTCATGGCAGTGGTTTATTTTGTGTTATCTAATTTCACTGTTCTGACTGTAAAAAAGTGAATTTTTTAAACTCAGATTTTATTCACATGGTCGTGTGTCTTTTATACTGTGACAGTTTTCCTGAAATTAGCCCCAAAAAAGCAACATATCACCTTGCTTACAGTGCAGGAATATATGGTAATAATGAATCATAACACTTGTATCGTGATACATATCGTATCAGCAGATTCTTGCCAATACACAGCCATAATAGACAGACAGATCGAACTCAAAAATATAAAGTTTACTGTAAATTATGGGTGTAAGAAAATATTGATGCACTTGAGTATTGCGATAGTTCATGATACTGTATTGATTCTCAAAAACACCGTATCCAGATATTGTGATAAATGCAAAGATGTGGTTCAATTTGTGTTGTGTTTAAACCCAGCTGTTGTTATTTATCTTCACTGTTCTGATTGCATAGAAAAGTAAACTTTTTGAACTCAGATTTTATGTTTTCCTAAAATTTAATTGAAAAAATAGCAATATATCACCTTGCTTACAGTATTGCAATATACGGAATCACAGCTCCTGTATCGTGAGAGGTATCGTATCGCCAAATTCTTGCCAATACACAGCCCTAATAGATAGCTAGATACATAGATAGAATAAAGGCCTTATACTTTAGTTCTGCACGCTCACATTACTGTAACTCTGCCTCTGTGTTGCACAACACCTGCCACTTTTCACATCAAAACCTGATAATCCACTCTCTCTTTTTTCCCTTTACCAACCCCCTCTCTTCCCTTCCCCTCACCCAGGAATACTGATGGAGGCAACGTGGATGAGTTCAGCCCAACAGGGGAGCTGACAGCCGATTCCTACCCCAACTGGCTGCGCTTCCACATTGGGATTAATCGATACGAGCTGTACTCCAGACACAACCCGGTCATCGACGCTCTCCTCAAGGACCTCGTCACCCAGAGGATCACCAGCGTCGGTGAGTCATAATAAAGCAGGAGGAGGAGGAAGAGAAGGAGGAGGAGGAGGGAGGGCTTCAGTGCAGAGATGGAGGGTTCAGAATTGCACTTTACTCTAAGGACACCAAGCTGGTTTTGCAGGAAATAGTTTGCACCGCTTTTAGACTCACACAAGTCATCATGACATATATTTTTTGAGGCGTGTTGAGGATAATTACATTTGTGCACATATTGACAAGAGCTGGAGGTTTGAATAGTTTACCTACATTTCTGGTGTCAGCACCACATCTTTGATGACTTATTACAAACAAGCCGGTAGGGACTCCGGTGTCTTGATCCAAAAATATTTTTCCCCTGCTCTATGTAGATTAGAGACCCTTGAATATAACATGACTCTTTGATATCGATTGACAAATATAATCCAGAAAAATGGCAGGTCCGCCATTTACATGTATTTGTTCATAGGCCAGTCTTGCTCGCAGCAACGAGCCACAGTGGTCAACGCGACGATGAATAAGTATATATATGTTTATGCTCATGGATTAAACCTGGCCATTTTGGCAAGGCGTCTCTATGAGCTGTGCAGAGTTTAAAGAGTCTCCTGTCTAAGACACAGTGTCAACTTTGTTGTGAGATCTGACTGACGCAAAGTAGCCTAATCGGAGTCGGGTGTGTGATATTATTTCCATATAATTTTTTCATTAACAACAACTTTGTTCCAGGTAGCTGCATCTACCATCAACACTAAACATTTGATTTTAATAACACTGTAACATAATGATAATTAATAACATTACTGGGTTTGTCCTGTAGTACTGGATAGGAAATTGACCCCTCAGATCTTCCTTGATATGTTCTGCAGCTGAATCCAAGTGAAAAAACACAAATAGAGAGCTTTTCTTAGTTTAAAATTGGGGTAAGCAAGTTTTATTTTTAGCCACATTGGGGACAGGGGTGTACCAAATTGTATCTCTTATAATACTGTTATAATTTTCTTTATGATAACAGAAATAATCATACTATAATAATGTCAACATTATGACAGACAGAATGCCATACTGTTACACACAACAACAACAAACATAAGTGCCATTGTTACAGGCTCCACAGTAGAGGAGTTAGTTCCAAAAAGGGAAGCGATTTCATGAGTGTGGAAGTGGTTTGGTTACAAAAGATCAGCTGTTAAAACAAACCACAATTGTATGTAAGAAGTGCAAGAATACTATCACAGCAAAAGGGAGCAATACAACAAACTACTGTCACCACCTTAAGCAGAAGCACCCAGTTGAGTACAAGGAAATACAAAAAATCCTGCTCAACAGCTTTTGTGAGTTCTTAAACCCAAACATTCTCCAGAACTTTGTCATATCGTCAAGAATATTGTTACTTCAGAAACACCCTAAAGATTATTCTACTATTGATGTTATTTCAGGGCCATATCACCCACCTGTAATCGGGCAAAAGTTCTATAAAATTCCAGTAGTTTGAGAGAAAACTTCTGCTCCTCCTCTTGGCTCAGTTTTAAGGCTTCAGAAAGTCTAGCCCCTGACAAGACACTTTGGCCAAACACAGGTCGGTAAGATAGTTGATTGTTGAATCTCATTTCCAAGTATTTGACGAGGTGAGAATCAACAATCAACCATCTTTTCTCCACAACTGCTGCGCCAAAAGGTGAAACCAAAACCATGCTTACTGTAATTAAAATCAAAATCTCCACTGAGTGGATGATGTTGCATTTTATACGAGCAGTTATATGACCTTATATGAACAGACATAAGCTTTCACAAGGCTTCTATTACAGAGCTATGACTTTGTAACAAATAGCAACAAAAGTCAAACTCAAAATACATTTGGTTTTATTAATCATGAATGCTTGATGAACATATCGAACTAAGGGGGTTTCACATCAGGGACCTGCGCCCGGATCCAACTACGCTTGACCGCTTCTCTTGAAAAGGTGCTCTGGAGTTAGTATGGTTCATGTGTAGTCATACATGGTTCAGGTGTGGAAACTAACCGTACCAAAACAAGGAAGTGGACTGCAATCTGGATTTTGCAACTGGCGGGCTTTTCTTCACCATAGTAAAAACATAAACAAATGTTATATAGTTGATGATGCAAATGTGATTTGTTACAGAACAACAGTACTAATGAGACAGCTGACTGGCAAGGGAGTGGAGGGGGGGCAGGCAATTGTATTCAGGCGTGGTACAAAGCAATCGTACTTAATGTGAAAACAGTGTCCTGTCAGAGAAAATCAAATCACCTTAAGAGGAGACGAGTCTGTATCTTTATGTTCTCATCCCCCAAATGGTTCAAAAAGTATTCCAGATAATTACAAGCCATCCAAATCCACCTAGTGGGACTGCAACTAATTATTTTCATTATTGATTAATCTGTGGATTAATATCATAATTAATTGATAAAGTTTGGTGTTTAGTTTAGTGTTGCTTCTTTTGTCTAGCCAACAGTCTAAAACCCAACAAATCTAAATTCACTATCATAAATGACAAAAAATCAGCAAATTCTTATATTTATGAAATTAGCTGGCAACTAGATCGACTAATCATTGCAGCTCTACCGCCCAGTCAAATAAGGGTGGATAACAGCCCAACCTGGCAACACTGAGTGTCAGTCTTAACAGTGAGCCAAAGGCGATTTTGTGCTTCTAGTGTAACTGGGTCTACCAGTTAAGAGTGAGAGGAGGTGCTGCATAGCTATGGACGATTGTGCTCCTCGCCACCACAGGCACTGATGACGTGAACACACACACAAGTATGCATGGAGATAGAAGTCAGCTGCAGGCCACGGTGCGCCAGCGCTGAATCTGATCAGCCTGTGCTCTCCTGCCTTACAAGGGAAGCAGAAGGAATAATAAAACAGCCCAATCTTCTCTCGTGTGTTCCCACAAAGCGTCACAGTGGAATTCATCAAGCCTGAGAGAGCACCTGGTCTTGATGCAGCTACACATCACGGTTTGATTCAAATCAAACGCTGTGGCTTTTTTTTTCTATCTGATTGACATGTGCACTGTAAATCTCGCTTTCTGTGGAAAGCCGCAAAGCCTTCGCTGCAAGTGCAAGTAGATACCTGACAGAGGCGATAATCCATGCTGGAGCGGTTATATGAAGTCTATTTCTGCTTTTTTTTTCTTCCTTTTTTGGAGGATTGTCTTTCTTTTTGGCTCGGTCCAGCTCCCACATTCCAAGAGTGCTTGTCGACTCAAGGTCGCCCATCTTGCGCTCGTTGTAAAAAGTGATTGCAGATTTCAGGTTCGTCTGCCAATGACAAAACTGTAACTGGCCTATAGCAAAGATTAAATACTTATCTGAGAGTCGGATTAGCTGTGTATAAAACTAGCATCCCTGCCCAGTCACTGAAGGAAGAATTTCTTTCTTTTTGTCTTTCTACTCCAGATGTTCTCTCATTTTCTCAGATTTTCTCCCTTTTGCTTTCTGTCTCTCAGGCTGGGTGGATAGAGGAAGCAGTTCTCAGCGTCTCTAGCCAGCTAAATACATGGTGGCTCAGTAATTACAGAGCCTTAACACAGGCCTAGGGCAGAATACCAATAGAAGCCAATAGCAGTCGGTTATTATCTAAACTTAAGGATAGGAGTGCTTGGATGTATTATACACTACAACCTCTTTTGAGGAGCATTCATCAATGAAGACATAGCGTGCAAAAGCAGCCGATATGATAGATGTTATTACAGATGATAGTGAAAGTCTGTGTCTTTGATGGCTGCAGCTCAAAAAATGAGAGCTGAACATTTTCGCATCATGAAGTCTCGATAAATACAGTTTGCTTACTGTGAGTGTAGGCCAAAATGAAATGTTATATTCATGGTCTCTGTGTATACTGTAGTTGCATAGAACTGTGACGGTATGGATTTGACCACGGTGACCACGGTGAAAAAGCTACGTATTCCCGTGGAAGGGCGGTTTACCACAACTGCCCAAATAATCATTTTAACAAAGATTATAAGAGTTAGGGGTGTAATGATACATCGATTTGGATTGATATATTGATTCAAGGTTTAGTGATCCAATATGATTGAAAATCAATATCATCATCTTTAAGATATGCCTTTATTTTGAAATTCCCATGTCACGTCTGTGTGAGAAATGGCTGTGAGAAATCAGTCATAAACTTGTCGAATCCTAATTTACTTGCTTTTTGTGAGTTGACATAAATGTGATTGTGTTAAATGGACACATGATACCGTCTGATATTGATTGCAGACCCCCGAATTAAAATGATTTGACATTGTATCGTGGCAGGCTTCATGATACTAGCAAATATTGTATCCCTGTCCAAAGAATCAATAAAATATAATGTCATGATGAAACGTGTGATTTACACCCCTAATAAGCGTAGTGCAGCGTACAAATGAGGGAAAGCCAGTGGCAGACGCTGCTCTTAGTGGAGGAGTAATTTAAACTTAGCGGTAAGTTGTCAGTGTGGCAGTAAATGTACAGTACTTAATACAGTACAGTCTTGTCTGTTATTTCCCAACTGCTAGAAAATTGAAGGCGGTTAGCCCCGAAGTATGCTGAGCAGGAAAGGCTAATGTTAAGCTTATGCTAATGCTAACGTTGTACCTTTACAACTAGCATGATCATGCCCCTTACAGAACCTTTGTAGTCCAGCTTTGAACCGCAGCGGCTTTTTTGGAGATTCAGTAAAATAAATCCAGAATGACAACTAGAACACCAAATGTCTTCTGTAGTTATTTATATTTTTTTTCTGTCTTGAAAACAGTTATTGTTGTTGTTAACCGCCCACTGGCCTTGGATTGTGTCTGTGTCAATCAGAGGCTGTGCTCCTGATATGTATGATAGCGGTGATCCATAGGTGTATTGATAGATTCAATGTGATAATTTTAACATTAGATCGACCCCTCAATTTGTGGTGATGATGGTAATGAGCTCAACCCCGCAGTAGGGCTCATGTGACTGCAGTATTGTGATAATGCAGTTATTGCCACAGCCTATGTCATATTGGCACAAAATGTGAACATAATCCATTAATTTTTTTTGGTATATTTCCCATTTAAAATCTGTATCATCTCAAAAATGCCATATTAGTAGTCCTTGTATACAGCTGCTCTACATGCCTGAGTTCCTAGTAATTACAGTTAGATTTACCTTTATTTAAAATGTCTCCAACATATGCGACTTCACACAGCAGCAGCGTGTGAGGTCAGACGGACATTGATCTTTTCACTTGTAATTCTTTTCTCTGTAAACGTTTTTCTTGTCCTCATGATTCCCATATGTAAAAATAAATGAGAGCATTGATTGAGAAGGTTGTTCTTTGGCAAAAGGCCACCAAAACACTGCTTTCAATCGATCAGTGGAAAAAAAAAGAGCAGGCACAGCTGCTGCTCTGCTGCTTTTTTTGTGTGCGAATTTCGTTGTATTTTAGCCCTGTATAGTCCTTGCACCAGCACCGAGCCCAGTCCCACAAGAGCCTTTAGACTGCATTATCATGTACAAAAAGGGAGAAAACATGAAGGATAGGAGGATGAATAGAAACACAAAGAGACAGAGGCAGAGAGAGAGAGATGGACCCTCCAGAGAATACACAGAGAGAGTAAACAGCGGAGGAACAGAGAGCGTCGGCCGAGCACTGGCTGTCCTTCACCCCCTCACTCACTCTCCCTTCCCATCAAACACTGTGACATCAGCACTCAAAGCACACACACATAATGCACAAACACACATCTACGCTCATATGCAAGCTTACATACCCAATGGTGCACCTCACCAACATGGCAGAGGAAACTGATGTTTCAGGCTTCAATGACATGTCTCTAAAATGGAAAATCAAATCAGACAGTCAGATTTACATGGTTACAGAATATGGTCCCATTTTATCATGTGCATATATGACATGTATCTGAGCTCTATGTTGTTTCATTCTTCTTTGTCTTATATGACACTAAACTAGTGATGTCATGATACCACAAAGTTTATACCAGCGTCAGTGAAATTCCTTGATTCTCAATGTCCAATTTGGCACCACAGTAATAAAAGTAATAAATCAAAAATGACATAGAGTGAACGGTAATCAGGTATCAGGTATCAGGATGGTAGCCTACCACTATATTACATTGGAAACACGGTAGCATGTAGCATTTAGCCATTGCAAACGGCATGGAACAAAGTTGGCTACACAGCAGCGTCAGCTGTATCAAGCATAAATAATGTTAACCTGTATATTTAATGATGAGGATAACAAGGATAGCACTTTGAATATGTTAATGTAACATTAACATGAATTGAAACTCACTCACCATCTGGATGAGTTTGTCTTTGCTAAGTTGGATGTTTTTCGTCCTTCTGTCTGAAAGTTGGATGGCACTGTTTGTGTACTGTTTTGTGAAATGTACTATTAATCCCTGATGATCCAACTTGGACGCAAAGTACTTCTAGATATGACTCTGTTTACTGTGTTTCTTTTGAACAAGTCAAGGCAGAGCTGTCATTGCTGAGCTGTCTTCTTCTCCCTTTGGCATTTAAAACTAGATATAAGATTCCTGCATTAAAATATCTTACTTACATTATCCCAAATGATTTCCAACAATGTTCAAACGCAGAGAAATCTGCTCGCTAGTTGCCTTAACCTTCGAGAAAAACATAGGATACATTAGCACACAAGATAAAGGTTGTGAATAAAACTTAAATATTAAGTCACCCATGAACATGGTTTCTGTCAAATGTACTTTCATCAACTATGGTAGTTGTTTTGAAGTGAAGGGACCCACTCCCATCCCACGCCACTTTATGAACTTATCAAAGTATGTCGACGTAATTAGCTTACCGAAAAACAATAGCTTGTTAGGCTAACTAGCTAATACCATGCTAATCTGAGCAGTTTATTGTGTCACTAAAACTAAGCTGTGGTGGATGAATTTGTATCAAAGCACAAAGGACCCATTTTTGCAGCTCATTTCTTTGGTAAAATATTTTGCTTTAAGTTGAGTGTTGTCTGTTTTTCTTCAACAGCGATGAAGTCTGGAGGCACTCAACTCAAGCTCATCATGACCTTCCAGAACTACGGCCAGGCTCTCTTTAAACCCATGAAGTAAGTTATTTTGCTTTCAGCAAAAAATGCATTTTATTAGTTGTGTTGTGTTTTAAAAAACAGTTGCCGCCAGCCCAGTTGTTCCTTTGGTTAAACTGCCCTCTCATCTCTCCGTCTACTGCTCAGTGTCGGGTCCACTCTCTTTAAGAAAAAGCAATCTCTTTCATATCGTGTTAAAGCTTGAGTGCCATTTCAGCATAAAACATCAACTATGCAGCTTTCTACCTCGACTGACTTCCTTCTCGCATCCCGCCACCTACTCATTCTCCTCACAACATCAATCTCATTTCCTCATTCTCCTCTCTGGCTATATCAAATTGCTTTCATTTCAGCACAACCTTGATATTCGATTGAAGGCCGACATCATTCTGCTGTGTCAGAGCCAAATGTTGAGTAGGCATTTCACCTCGTAGGGCTGTCAGGTGACACGGCACATCCTTTAGAGGCCATGTTGGAGGTCCTCAGCCCTCGGGCAGCACCGGCTGTGTCATTTTAGGACTGATTCATCTAATCAGTTTTCTGTGTTTGAGGAAATTCAAACCATCTAGTTCAACTAAAGGTCACGGTCTTGTTGTTGGGATTTTGCATAGAGTTTCAATGTGGAACTTTTTAGCCGTGTGCTGGCAGTGTGGCTCGAGAGATGGCAATGTTGGTCTTTTAGTCGATCAGTCGGTCCACTACTTTGGTCCAGACTGAAATGTCTCCACAACTTATTATACGGAGTGCCGTAAAATTTGGTACATATATCCATGGTGCCCAGAGGATGAATTCTGATGACTTTGGTGATCCCCTTTCTTTTCATCTTGCACTACAATGAGGTTGATATTTATTGTTTTAAGTTTGATGTCTCAACATTAACCCTAAAGGACTGTACTGATATCTATGTACAGTATTAGACAGGGCTGTGATACTACCTAAAATGCTGGATTGGGTACTGGCAAGCACGCAAGTCGATGCACTGATCTGATATCACTTAATTTATTACTCATGAAACAGGATCCTGCTACTTCCCAGACACATCCTGTACGCCATTTTTTTAAACCTGAGTTAAGCCTTACAGTTACAGCACTGATATTGGATCAGTACTCAGTATTGGCCAAGTTCAGCAATTGGGAAGGAAAAAATTCAATCTGAACATTTCTACACATTTACAGGTCGGATTATCATGAAATTTGGTACAAACGTCCCTTTCAGAATGAACTGTAATAACTTTGTTGACTTTTATCCAGCGCCGTCATTAGGTCAAAATCTTAATTTGTCCATTAATTTTGTTCCAAACCAAATATCTGCAAAACTAATGACACTGTATTCAGCCTCAGCTGTACTTGTACGCGTATTTAGTGCTAATTAGCAGATATTAGAATGCTAACATGCTTAACTAAGATGGTGAGACTGGTAAATATACCCACTAAACATCAGTGTGTTAGCATTGCAAGAATGTTAGCGTGGTGACATTAGCATTTAGCTCGTAGAGTTGTTGTGTTGTGGCCTGAAACAGCCATTATAGCTGAATTTTTCAAGATTAGGTTCAGAAGTAGTATCAGTTTGTAGTTGTGTCATCATGCAGTCCAATGTGACATCTAATTTAACAGCAGAGTTTGAAGTATGTATTTTTGGTTTAGTGCTCAGTTGTAGGTCTTGCTAAAGGCAGCAGCCTCTCAGATATCACTCATGCTAGCCCAGGGGCTACATATTTTGTCATTATTTTTCATAGCTGCTTTTATTTAATGGTGCCAGACATAATTGCCATGAGCTTTGTTATCCAAGCCTCTGTTCCTCGCCTCATCTCCCTCTGAATCCTCTTCCACTTGTGATATGAGAACATCCAACCAGTGAAATGCAGCATATCATTAACGTCTCACATGGAGAGGTGAAGAGGAGCGAAAGCAACACTTTTTTTCCCCTTTTGAACCTAAGCTTACCTCTGCACACCCTGTAATACACTTTAGCTTAACTTGTAGAGGAGATAAGTATAACCACAACTACCCCGCTGGGAGATACTGTGTAATATTTGATTAATTCACATTTCCTTTATCCTCACTGTCATATTTAGACGATAACACATCCCAAGAGAAGTGCTCTTTGCTCCTAATCCCTCCTCGATTGGTGGATTTAAATGTCACCCATCCTTTGTTATGGTGATTGTAATTTAATTGTGGGTTAATGGTTTTCTACACTGCACAAACTGTTGTCTGGCCCCTACATGTCAGCGTGGAGAGCAGGGTTAAGCCTTTGGATGATAGGTAGCGAGCTTTTCCGTGGGAGGAAAAGCTATTCAGAGACTGTTGTAATTACTGCTTCAATCGTACCACGCTAAGTCAGGCCAGACGCAACAAGCCTGAAATCATCCTGACAGGCCAGGAAG
Source organism: Lutjanus campechanus (assembly GCA_027495735.1). NCBI lineage: Eukaryota > Metazoa > Chordata > Actinopteri > Lutjaniformes > Lutjanidae > Lutjanus > Lutjanus campechanus. Next base: position 47,139 of record JAJHUR010085968.1, on the reverse strand, counting down.
AGGAGAGATGAGAATGAGGTGAAAGGAGGGAAAGGGATCGGAGATGAGAGGTGCAGAGTGCAGGAGGAGAAGGAGGAGAGGTGAAGGGGGCAAGGACTAGAGGAGATAGGAGGGTAAGGAAGAGGAGAGGTGGGCTGAGAGCGTTGTCGATACACGTGCAGAGTCCAAATCCACAGATTATCTCTGTGCGCTGCCTCGAATTTTAACCCAGACGGGAATGTGGAATGACATTTTCCGAGAAAAGCATGGGGTGATGGGGTTGGGATGTAAATCTGTTACTTGACAGTTGTGGTTGTCGGAGCCGCCGTGATGTTTGATAATCCTGAAGAGTGAAGGGGGGCTTTTTCATTCCCTCCTGCTTGAATGCACTTGACTTTAATAAAATAGGGCAACCCATGCTGGCATATATATATATATATGTGTGTGTGTGGGTGTGTATGTGTGTGTGTGTGTGTGTGTGTGCTCATTTGGACTGCAATCAAGGTCCTGACAGATTTGCACAGTCATTCCTGCGATATACACCATTTCCCTCGCAGAGATCACACATGCACATACCCGCACACACACCCACTTAACACCCAACATCATCTCCTAGTTCCCAAATCTGCTGGTGTGTTTCCACATGGTGCATCAAAGAGACAGAGGCTGAGAGATCAAAGACTTCTCCGGCTGTGCTCTTCTGCTCGGCTCCTCTCAACTCTAATGCAAATGTGTGCCAGGCAATCAGGCAGCGGAGGCAGGCAGGCAGGCAGGCAGGCATGCATGCGGTGTCTGGGTAACGATCGACCCTCCAACCATCCATATCTGTGGAAACCTGCACTCTTGCTGCTTTTGCTCTCCCTGTTTATTGGCCCTTCTGTCTCTTTCTCATTCTTAGTATTCTCCATCATTCTCTGCAGCTCTGTCTGTGTGCTGTTTGTTTTTCTCTCTCTCGCACGTTCTTTAATGAACGGCGCAGATGAAGAAATCCATTAACAGGCTTGCCATATCGATCCTTTTGGTATTCTTCTTTTCTTTTTTTCTCAGAGAGAGAGAGAGAGAGAGAGAGAGAGAGAGAGAAGCCTCACATACTATGGTCAGTGCTTCTTTTGTGGTGGCAGGGTTCCTCTTAGCGGCTGCCCCCAACTAAAGATTTTCCTATTCGACTGGTGGTCGTTAGTTCAAGCCATTAGTAGGCTTGTTCTTGCATGTTTATGATATTAATGGAATTATTTCAACACATGTTTTGACACGGTATAACCTCGTTGTTCAGAAAAATGGGAATAAATAACTTCAAACTTCAGAAAAACAAAAGTTTGTGCATTTATTAGCATGATGATAACAATTAACAAAGTAACTCATTAACTGAACTTGTTGTGTCTTAATGATCCCCAGAGTTAGAGTCCTGGTAGGAGCAGCTGTAATGCTGTAAGACCTCGGTACTGAATTTCCTTTCGTTAAACTGGACTTCATTGATCTCGGAGGCTGTGTCCCACTCTAATAGGTCTGCTAACTGAGCTAACTAGCTCACTATCCTGGGCCTAATGGTGGTGGGTTTTTTTTGAAAACCAGTGTTATTGAGCTCTAGTTCCTCTTTGTGTTGAGATCAAGTAAAACACACCCTAGCATGATTTCATAATTTACATGACACAGAATTAATGAGTGTCTGTGGTGAGACACCACAAAATGGCTTACAGTACCTGTTTACTATGACGTAACAGAGGAATCAGCCCACTGTGCTGCTGTCTGTGGTCCAGTTTTCCAGACATGGCATAAACCAACTCCCTACTAGTCTAATCTAACTCCAGACTTATTTTGCAATATTTGTTGAGCTGAAATCTGAGTGGCTTCAAGGGATGGCACTAAAAAATCCCGGCTGATGCCCAGTGCTGTGTTGTTTAAGTAGACAGATGAAAACCTCATAGTTGCCTACCCTCTGTCACAACAACTGCATTGTAACCTGAATGAAGCCGAGTTTGATGACTAAGCTCAATTATCATCTTCGTCATCCTCTGCATCCTGTTATGCCTGTGGCCAGGACTGAAATAACCCTGAATTGCGGCATTTCCATAATTTCTGCTTTTGTTCCCATAAACAAACACTTTATGCTGTCAAGTTGGGAGCATCTACTTAGCATACTGTGTGTGGGTAAAAACATTTTTCACATAGCTCTCAAAATATACATCAGATGGGCCTTTTGAAGACAAAGTATAGGGACTTGGCCTGAAATTTCTACTACAAATGGAAAAAATGCACATTGATGCTTTGGTAGAACAAGAACACAATAGTCCCAACTGGTGCAGCATGTTGAATATGTTAAAATACTGCTGCTAAATAAAGTGGTTGGATGAAACAAATACTTACTACAAACATATTTTTTCTGTTTGTTTCTGAGCCGTGTATCGCAGAATGCAGAGAGCACATGTTTTTATTCCTCACTGAGGACTAAAAGTTCCCAAAAATTTGACTACAGAAAAACGATATGACAACAAATGCAAAGTACATGTGGAACATAATTCAAGACTGACATGCAAAAATGCTGGTTTGCTTTCAGAGGAGGCGGGTGACACAGTGAAGTCTGGGAGTCTTGCAACAAAAATAACAACAATACAATATGATTATATGAATATGATATGTTTAATTAAATACATTTAGATTAAGCTAAACAATACAGTACAACACAGGTCTAAAAATGTGGCCCGATTTCCGTATTATTAACACCTAAAATTATGTTAGAGGACTGAGAATCACACCTAAATATTTGACATATTGAATGTCCTGTACCCACTGTTATTTTTCTCTGTAATATCAGAAGTAGGTATATCATATCTTATAAATTTTAAATAAATTCAAGCATGAATAGTCATTGAATATTCTATTTTCTTCATGGCTACTCTAAGCAAAGATGCAGCTTGCTATTTAGAATTAGCATGCACATAAATGACTGTGTCAACTGCATGTATTTGGATATTAACTTGTGGACTCTTTGGGTTTTACACTGTTGATCAGGCAGAAGTAACAATTTGAAGACATCACTTTTGGGCTGGGAAAATGTGACGCATTATGCATTTTTCACAGTTTTTTTTTTCTTTACATTTTCTAAATAATTAATCGATTAAGATGGTTGATCATCAATATAAATACTAAATAAAAAGGGAACCTAAACTATAACCTTGAGGAACACCGAATGAGCATCCAAAAAATGTTGATGTTTTCCCTTTAATTCTTGTACATTAATTCTTGTGTGCTGAGTTGTGTTCCCAGCTTTTTCCTGTCAGGCTGTATATGCCCTCAACAGCCTCCACAAATCACAGGGAAAGAACAACTGCTGTGTTGCCTGACAGGTGAAACTGGGCAGAAGAAAAACCCTCTGCTTATGAGGCTTAATATTGCTGTGAGTACATAATGCTAACTTATTCACTTAGCTTTTTTGATTGACAATAGTGTAAGCACTGCTCAATCATAAATCCCATTAGCTGACTTAATGCTACATTGCCAGAAGCATCGCTAATTATGACCGTTCTGACCAGCAGCTATGAGAAAATGACAACAGCTAGAGACTGGACCAGTAGCCAGTGGTGGCACTCTGTGCTGCTGTGGAAAAAAAAAGTACTCTTTGAAAAGGTACAGTCCCTTCGGGAGGACTGCTCAGGCAGTAAAACATTTTGTACCTTCAAAAGCTTACCTTCAAGTTCAAATAATACTAATACATATTATGTGCCTTTTGCTGTCAAAAATGTCCATGTACCTTTTAGTGCAATAAAAAGGTATGCATGTAATATCATAAGGACCACAAGGGACTTTTTTGTACAAGTACCCCTGCATACTGAAATAGACCTGTGCCATATTGTGTGTTTGAGTCCCAGCTGTAGCGTTGCACTTTGTAGTTCTTTGAACCTGGGTGTATGGGTGGATTTTATTTTTGGACTCTCTTTGTCTTTTCTAGTCTTCCCCTTTTTCTTTTTGTCTTTCTGTTGTAACGACTTTGTGCTGGCGTGAACCAGGACGGCTTGATTGTAATATTTACAGTGAAATTTGTATCAGAGCACACAAAGCTCATTAGATCATGAGCGCAGATGATCGACGAAGGAAGGACTGATGATTGATATAATGATAGTCTTCCGTTCCTTCTCGCTTCCACTTAATTGTATTGCTTGTCAATCAGCCGATGGTTGGCTCAGTCACACACAAATCAATCCGAGTATTCCTAGAAGAGATATCTGCACTTTTCCGCTGCTCCTCCCCACTGAGCGATCTATATCTGTGCCGAGTCGGGTCCATGAGTAATTTTTGATTGACACATCGGGGAGACAAGAGACGGGAGCCACATAATGTCACCTCGTTTGTGTCAATAACATATTGACAGCAGCACAAATAACAGCCTGGAGGAAATGTCTGTGTTAAATGTGAAATATTAGCAGAAAATTGGCCGCATATAAGAGTTGATGTTGTATCATCAAGCTGTATCAGCCGTGGGAGGTGAAAGAATAAGATTGAAGGAGCTTTGTCTGAAGATGGGGAGGGCATGTCTCAACAAAAACCCTTTATTATCCGCGCTTAAAGCTGCCCAGATTTGTCCTCGAACAAGGCAATGACTGAACACCGAGAGGCTGATAAAAGAGACGGGACAATTCAGCGATTGTTCCTGTATGTTGCTGAACAAAAGCATCCGCTTTTGCCCTTCTTTTTTTTTTTTTTTTACATATATTTTGTCGATTTGCTTGTTTGTTTGTCAGCGTGTGTGCATGTGCGCTTGTTTACTGTGTTATATTGTATTCACAAGGTCTTCTGTGCCTGTGCTCTGACTTTGAGTCAGGAAATAAAGGGATGAACGGCCTCAGGACAAGTCATTCAGAACACAGATGATGAGGGCAGCTCCGTTTGGAAATAGAGGAAATTCACAGCAGCACAGTGGCAAAGCAAGAGCTGGGAGGTTTACACAGTATCACGTTAACCCCCAAACTGCTGGCCCACATTTCTGGTAATGGTGCAACTTACACGTCGGCAGCTGCACTGAAGCATGACGTAAAGCATGTAAAAATTATGAAAAGAATAATTGGATGTAGTACAGTAGGGGAGACCAGGGGCAATTTTAACTTTTCTTACATTTTCCTTCATTACTCACAGACTAATTGAAATACCCTAGTCATTTTATATTATATGAAACATATATGTGCACTAATTTATAATACACATTATGTATTCTCATGAATAAGGACGGGACTATAATATTAAATTTAATATAAGAAGTCAGAGTGTTACAATTGCCCTCTTGGTGGGGGCAAATTGAGAACACAGAAATGCTGAAAAAGGAAGTCACATTAACCTACTGTATCTCAGATAAAAGCACACCTCAGAGTAATTCAATTACTGCTGTAGTATTTAATAATGTTACTTAAATGGGCAATCTGTAGAATATTTACTGTAATAAATCATAAAATGCTACAGCTACGGTGTGCATTGAAATTTCTATTCCGATCTGTAACTTTTGTTATTGTTGCTATTATTGCTTCATGTTTATTAGAGTTAAAATTAATGCTGAATGTTTTCTGAATGAATTGGTGTCTGTTTATGAGTCATTACATAATAACCTTTTAGAAGGACTAGATGTTTATAATGGTTAAATTGAGCAATATGTTAATGGAGTGTGGCAGGTAAAAGGCATCATATGCATTCAAAACCAAAGTATTTCTATTTTTGCAGAAGGCCAGGAAACTATTAAAGCAGTAACTACATTGTAATTATTTGAATTGAGTTAAAAATAATTTTACACTTAAATTTAGTGAGATATATTTATTTACAACAGGCAAACAAAGTACTTACTGGGCAAAAATGGTAATTGTAACTCAATATTTACAACTGCCCCTCATCTTGCAGCCATGATAAAATCTTGTATGCAAGCTAGCAACACCTATATTAGCATAGTTTGTTTATGTTCATTTTAAAACAATAACCAAGAGTTGAAATTGAAATATGTTTAATTTCACAGACATCTAAACTCTATACAGCAGAAGAAAAATACTGTACATCCAATAAGTAACTTTTAATCTCAACCTTTTATTGAAAACTTCTGCCAAGCTACTCCTCTACACAGGCAGAGCGAGAATCCCTCTCAGCATGTGCAGACAAAGTGTTAACGGAGTTTGTGGTTTCTGTAACTGTCCGTGAATTTGTCTGTTCATAACTATAATAGAGCTTTTAGAGTCATTACTTTAGCTTTTTTCCTGATTGGATTGAGTAGTTACAATTGCCCCCTGTTTCAACTGACCCTGGTTTCCCCTACACATAGTAATTAATATTGTACAAGCTTGTGGTATACAGTAGGTAGCACATCAATGAAATCCACTGTGAATGTATTTGTATGCATAACCTGCTTTTAATTCCAGTAAAGGTTATATCTTACATAAGCAGTTTACAATCACTATTATCCCTGCATACACAAATAAACATCACATTCAGACTATAATGAAAAAGAATTAACAGCACTTGTATGGCTTTGTATCTCCCAGCTATCACATTCAACTTTCTCATAAGCAGAATATGAGTCTACCTGGACTGTAAATGCAATACGACGTGCACATGCTCCACATCTTAAACAGAGCACTTGGGGATCATGAATAATAGCTGAATATTATAATCGCTTGTAAACGTCCTGGTTGACCTCAGGAAATATCTGCGTTCTATTCATTTCTACCGTACCGCCGGTTCCGTTGCTGGAGAAAACAGTTGAATAATTAATCTAAAATTACAGCCACTGCGAGATGTGTGATTTAGCAGCACTTAAGGCACTGCACTGCTCCCTGCTTAATGTTTTGACTGTTCCCCCTATGTTATAATTGTTCCACCAGGGTATTATTGTGCAGTTTGAGCTGAAGTAGAAATTAAAGTGTTCATGGCAAAAAAAAAAAAATTTTTTTTGGTGTTCAAGTACACGGTTTAAAAGAAATCAGTACAGTAGAGACACACATACACCAGTCAGCATGTATACTGCACTGTAGATGAAATTTGCAGTAGCTGAACACATTTTTCAGAGTGCAGCAGAGTGGCACATATGATCAAATGGAGCCCTCAGGCTTAGTAATCTGACCCCCTTACTGTCTTCCCTGCAGAGACCATGACACACTGCAGGCCATTGGTGCACCAGGATCGTGTAGAGCGGAGCCACACTGTGTTTTCCCAAATACATATGTTTCTGTTCTTAGCACATGTAGAGAGATGAAGGTGAAAAAAAAAAA
>JAJHUR010085968.1:17037-39905 GCA_027495735.1 Lutjanus campechanus | reverse complement strand
TTTTTTTTTTTTTACATATATTTTGTCGATTTGCTTGTTTGTTTGTCAGCGTGTGTGCATGTGCGCTTGTTTACTGTGTTATATTGTATTCACAAGGTCTTCTGTGCCTGTGCTCTGACTTTGAGTCAGGAAATAAAGGGATGAACGGCCTCAGGACAAGTCATTCAGAACACAGATGATGAGGGCAGCTCCGTTTGGAAATAGAGGAAATTCACAGCAGCACAGTGGCAAAGCAAGAGCTGGGAGGTTTACACAGTATCACGTTAACCCCCAAACTGCTGGCCCACATTTCTGGTAATGGTGCAACTTACACGTCGGCAGCTGCACTGAAGCATGACGTAAAGCATGTAAAAATTATGAAAAGAATAATTGGATGTAGTACAGTAGGGGAGACCAGGGGCAATTTTAACTTTTCTTACATTTTCTTTCATTACTCACAGACTAATTGAAATACCCTAGTCATTTTATATTATAAGAAACATATATGTGCACTAATTTATAATACACATTATGTATTCTCATGAATAAGGACGGGACTATAATATTAAATTTAATATAAGAAGTCAGAGTGTTACAATTGCCCTCTTGGTGGGGGCAAATTGAGAACACAGAAATGCTGAAAAAGGAAGTCACATTAACCTACTGTATCTCAGATAAAAGCACACCTCAGAGTAATTCAATTACTGCTGTAGTATTTAATAATGTTACTTAAATGAGCAATCTGTAGAATATTTACTGTAATAAATCATAAAATGCTACAGCTACGGTGTGCATTGAAATTTCTATTCCGATCTGTAACTTTTGTTATTGTTGCTATTATTGCTTCATGTTTATTAGAGTTAAAATTAATGCTGAATGTTTTCTGAATGAATTGGTGTCTGTTTATGAGTCATTACATAATAACCTTTTAGAAGGACTAGATGTTTATAATGGTTAAATTGAGCAATATGTTAATGGAGTGTGGCAGGTAAAAGGCATCATATGCATTCAAAACCAAAGTATTTCTATTTTTGCAGAAGGCCAGGAAACTATTAAAGCAGTAACTACATTGTAATTATTTGAATTGAGTTAAAAATTATTTTACACTTAAATTTAGTGAAATATATTTATTTACAACAGGCAAGCAAAGTACTTACTGGGCAAAAATGGTAATTGTAACTCAATATTTACAACTGCACCTCATCTTGCAGCCATGATAAAATCTTGTATGCAAGCTAGCAACACCTATATTAGCATAGTTTGTTTATGTTCATTTTAAAACAATAACCAAGAGTTGAAATTGAAATATGTTTAATTTCACAGACATCTAAACTCTATACAGCAGAAGAAAAATACTGTACATCCAATAAGTAACTTTTAATCTCAACCTTTTATTGAAAACTTCTGCCAAGCTACTCCTCTCCACAGGCAGAGAGAGAATCCCTCTCAGCATGTGCAGACAAAGTGTTAACAGTGTTTGTGGTTTCTGTAACTGTCTGTGTATTTGTCTGTTCATAATTATAATAGATCCACTGTGAATGTATTTGTATGCATAACCTGCTTTTAATTCCAGTAAAGGTTATATCTTACATAAGCAGTTTACAATCACTATTATCCCTGCATACACAAATAAACATCACATTCAGACTATAATGAAAAAGAATTAACAGCACTTGTATGGCTTTGTATCTCCCAGCTATCACATTCAACTTTCTCATAAGCAGAATATGAGTCTACCTGGACTGTAAATGCAATACGACGTGCACATGCTCCACATCTTAAACAGAGCACTTGGGGATCATGAATAATAGCTGAATATTATAATCGCTTGTAAACGTCCTGGTTGACCTCAGGAAATATCTGCGTTCTATTCATTTCTACCGTACCGCCGGTTCCGTTGCTGGAGAAAACAGTTGAATAATTAATCTAAAATTACAGCCACTGCGAGATGTGTGATTTAGCAGCACTTAAGGCACTGCACTGCTCCCTGCTTAATGTTTTGACTGTTCCCCCTATGTTATAATTGTTCCACCAGGGTATTATTGTGCAGTTTGAGCTGAAGTAGAAATTAAAGTGTTCATGGCAAAAAAAAAAATTTTTTTTTTGGTGTTCAAGTACACGGTTTAAAAGAAATCAGTACAGTAGAGACACACATACACCAGTCAGCATGTATACTGCACTGTAGATGAAATTTGCAGTAGCTGAACACATTTTTCAGAGTGCAGCAGAGTGGCACATATGATCAAATGGAGCCCTCAGGCTTAGTAATCTGACCCCCTTACTGTCTTCCCTGCAGAGACCATGACACACTGCAGGCCATTGGTGCACCAGGATCGTGTAGAGCGGAGCCACACTGTGTTTTCCCAAATACATATGTTTCTGTTCTTAGCACATGTAGAGAGATGAAGGTGAAAAAAAAAAAAGTAAAATCCACCTTGATGCTACAGGGCCTTAGAAAATAGGGTTTCCCTCGACTAAAAGATTTTCCCAATCAAATAGTAGGCGTTCATGCCAGTAGTCAACTAGTCGTTGCACTTTTATCATAATAATTTGTAATTATTTCAATCTATTTTAGGGCACAAAGTGAGCTCCCTGTTAAACACACACAAAGTAAATTATGCAGCTCTCTCTGGCATTAAAACAATAACAAAAGACAGTTTGGTGATGTCATGAAGTAGCGTGGGATCATGGGAGTTGTTCACTTTTTAACAACCGCCATAGCTGATGAAAATCTATCTGACACGACTCAGGCAGAAATTATGTTCATGGACGAAGTAATATTAATGTTTTGTTCAGGTTACATTTAGTCACATTTACCGACTTCCTTCCTCACTCTTTGATGTATCCGACGTATCTTGTGTTTCCCCTGGAAGTTGCTAGCAGGAAACGCACAGTTACCTTGAATAAATTACATATTACGTTCAAACATTGTTGGAAAAATTTGGGATAGTTTAAAACAGAACTCAACAAAATATACACGATATTTTTAATGTTTTAGACTTTTTTTTTTTTTTCAGCACAGTATAACCTCACACAAGTCAACACTTCCCAAACACCTCAGTCCTCTCCTGTCCTTGCCTGAACCCGCTGTGTCCCTGGAGTCAGAGTCCTGGTCGGAGCCGCTGTAAATTACCTTGGTACTGTATTCCCAGTTGTCAAATTGGCCTCTGTCACTTTCTGAGGTTGTGTCCCAGTCCAAAGTGACTGCTAACTGTGCTAACTAGCTAATGGTGGCTTCACAACAGTTAGCAGCAGTGCACCGGTGACGGGAAAAGGTCTGTGTTGCAACGATCCCGGGCCTAACAGCAAGGTGCTGCTTCCGAATGGAGTTTGAGATGGTTTTCTTTTTCTGCAAGTAAATAAAAACTTGGTTGACGAAGACTCTTCTCACCAAATATAAGTTTACCTTTTATTGACACTGGATATCAGGCTAATACATCTGTATTCATCCCAGATGTTGTTGGAAGATGCTAAAATGACTTCTGTGTCATAAAAATGTTTCTGATATGGTTTGCAATACAAGATATAGATCAATGAAGCAGCTATTTCACCAGATTCGCATGGTTTTTAAATCGGCTGAAAAATGAGCCTGCTCATTTTTATTCTCTTCATTTTTCGATTGAAAGTAGCACAACTGGAATGATCAATATTGGACGAGGCAGTGCCATGGGGCAATGATGCAAACTGTGTTATTCAGTGGTCTGGTTCTAATAAATCATTGCTTTTTATTCAACCAGATGGTCAAGGCCCCAAACATGGTAGTGCACATTTTCTTTAAAAATAGAGAGGAGTTTTATGGATAGATTGTGTGTGTTTCAGTGCACATTGGTCAAAGACTGGCCCGCAGTACATGGAAAGGCTTTTTAGCCCTCTGACTCTTAGAGACTACAAAATGAACCACACTCCTGTACATGGTGAACACATTTTTAACAGGACAAAAATAACCCCTTTAAGCTTGATGTGTTAAAGGAATTTTATATTCTGATGCCTGTCTCCTAGAAATTACGGTTGTATATTATTAAGTAGGAATGCACCGATGCCATTTTTCTTCAGCAGTACAGTAAATTGGCCTTGCAAATACTGAGCATCCATATGCGTACTTCATAATGCCAGTACACTTCTTATGACTACAAGAACTGTGTTTTATTTCCATCAGATGTCCTCATTTTCTAAATGTAACAAATTGTTGTTGCTGTTTCCTGCTAGCGTCAGTAAACTCCTTGAACTCTGTTGTGTTGGTTCTGTAGATGTTTTATCAAGTTGCTTGTGTTGAAGGAGCTGCTTTTCATAAAGTGGCACCAGATGTGGTGGTATCAGAGTAGATTAATGAGTGAGTACGAGTACAGGAGCACAGTATTGGACAAATATCCAGTACTGGTGTTGATATCGGTGCATCCCTATTATTAAATAGTCAGTGAACATTTTAGTGGTACGTTCTATGCCAGGTACATTAATTAATGTTTCCTTATTATGTTATTATGGTAATATTATGTTAATATCGATATAACATTTTGACTATGAATATTTATAATGGTTTAAATACTCACTTTCCACAGTACTGATGATTGTTATGATTAGTTACTTTGATAATTTAGTTATCTTTAAAGGCCTGATCTAAAGAGAAAAAACAGTGTTTCCAAAGGGATAGGTTTCTCACTGTCATGTTATAGCCTTAGATTTTATGCCCACAAATTTGTGTCACTTTGTCAAGGTATTGTATCAAGTATTGTAATACTAGATGGCAAATACTCAAAGAATATTTTTTGTGGCAAATGAGTTATATATAAACATAAGTTCTAGGGCTGCATGTAGAAGTGGTTGAGGACCTACTGTGTATAGCAAGCAGCTGTGAAATACCCTGTAATTAAAGATAAGTGGTAAACTGGCCCACTCTGATAATAAGATCTTAATATGGGGCTGAACTTGTCACGCTAATGGACAAAAAGCAGTGCAGACCTATGGCCCACCATACTGCAGAAAAACATGCTATGAGCACTCAGTAACAGAAGCTTATGCAACTAATCTATGGTCTAGTGGGGATGGGGGAAAAAGCTGCACATGAGCAAGTAGCTCACTGTAATAATCTGTTAATGTACTGCTGGCATCCCGCCATCTACAGTAATCAGCCATCATGATTTATGTAGAATGTAGATATTAGTAAACCAGTGATGTTTTTCCCGGTAATGCATTCTAACACACAGTGCCAGTTTTAATCACTGGAGTTGATTAGCATAATCGTTAATTTTGACATGTCTGTTAGATGCTAAAATCCACTCCCTTTCCCCTAGGGCTGAGTAATATATAAATATTAAATTGATGTTGTTATGAGACTAGATATCATCTTAGATTTTGGATATTGTTATGTTGTGATATGGCATACACTAAAAGTGTTGTCTTTCCATTGTTTTAAAGGCTGCACTGCAGTGAAGCGTGGTTATTTTCTGAACTTACCAGACTGTTCTAACTGTTCTAGTATTTGCCTTTACCCACTTTAAGCCCACATTACTGATCATAATATATCAAAAATCTTATTGTACTAATATTTTGCGACAGCACCAGTCATGCCAATAATATAATAATATTGATAAATATCAATAGGTATATGTTAAAAAATATCAGCTAGTGTAATCCAGTGGTTCTCAACCTGGGGGTCAGGTCCTGACTTTGTTCAGTTTGTTAGCTTTAGCAAAACATTCTTGGGCAGACTTGGGGCTTGTGAACCGACTTTCGGGGGGGGCAGGACTTGAAAAGGTTGAGAATCACTGTTTTAATCTACAGCATTACATTATATTCTATAAGATTATCATATGTTTTTGGGAATTTACAGTGTTATATTATAGAAAATGTTGAAAATGTCGAGGTAGATATTGTATATCACGCCATGGCCTAAAAATATTATATTATTTATAAGCCATATTGCCCAGCCCTGCTTTCCTCTGTTTTACACCATCTTAAAACTCATTGTCAGCATCCAGTCACAGCCTCCTCAGTCTGCACCACTGTCGCTGCAATTGAAATCTCAGTGTGTATGTGTGTGTGTGTGTGTGTGTGTGTGTGTGTTTGTGACACAGTCTTACTACCACCTCTGATGACTTTGGACATACAGCGCTCCAAACTGTCATAGTGTTCATACTGTAGTTGCCTAGGAGACAGAAAGTGGTCATAATTCTTTGTCTTTGTGTGTTGATCTGTGTGTATGTGTGCATATGAGCGCTGCTCTGCAGTGATACCGTTATGGCAAATTCCATGCAGAGCCGGCTCAGGCCTTCCAGGAGCAGAAATGTCTTGACGATATTATCAGTCAACTGCCCCCTTCAGGTAAATGTTATCAGCTCTAATGTTGTGCTGAAGGAACGATAACACAGTGTTGCAGCCAGCAGAAATGACAAGCCAGCATCCAATCTGCATATCAAAGCCTCGGCTAAATTCCTCTGCCATCTGTGTGTGTGCGCGCGTGTGCACGGTCGCGTGTGTGAGCCAGAGCACGCACACACACACGCGCGTGCTTTTTGAATGCGCGCTGTGCTGCCATTTCTCCGCAGTCTCAGAGGCAAGTTGTTCCTGGCCCGCCACAATCGCAGTTCATCCCCGATACACTCCCTCATTGTTTCTTAGAAATAATAAAAAAGAAGCTTAATTACTCGCCCATAAACATCTCAGAAAACCTGATCCGGCTCTGTGTTTCTGTGGGAACGTGGGCTTTGATACCATCTGTCATCTTGTCTCTTTGCTTTGAAGGAGCTGTCACTCAAAGGCAGGCTCAACTCTCTGTCTGGACACAGTACACCTCAACAGCTGATGTGACAATTGCAGCAGACATTGATTCATCTGGCGTGGGCCCGGCCCACCGCGCTGCTGTCCTTATTGAGGACCAGATGCTGAAAGCAGAGGCACAGAGGCTGTTTCACGACTTTGAAATGAGCCTTTTATGTCTTCCCATGAATCAATGAACAAAGAACGAGCAGGACAGTGTTGTGTGTCCTGTATTTGGTGCTGTATGCTTGAGTTAAGTGGAAACACCCGCATTTCTAATCGCTCAGATTCCAAACTGAATATTCATGAGGCTAAAAATGATCCTTATTAAAAAAATATGTGAAGCTTTCATTGTTGTTCTTTACACTTTTAATGGTGTAATCACACCATAAGCTGCTTTTGTGAGCCCAATCCCTGTTATAACTTTGCTGCATTTTTGTATTTGGATTATTTAGTCTCAGGCTGCATGATTACAAGAAAACCAGGTCTTATAAACAAAAGTCAAACTGACTCACAACACGCTCGTTTTCTGGACAGAGTTTTGGAAACCTGTCATCTTATGAGGTTAGAGATTTTGGCAGGAGGAAGAATCTAAATAAATCTAACTTGAGTCCCTTTAACTTTAGCCAACAGTCAGGGATTCATTTACTTTCTGTGCTGTTTATACCACTTAAGAACTGAGCATGAGCTTCACTCCTGACTGCAGTTTGTTTTGTTCGGCTGTTTCCTGCAGTTGGCCTAGATACACTTATGAGAAACAGCACCACACTTCTCTTGGAAGAAGCATTTCCACCTGTCTTGGGGTTGGTTCTTTGAGCCTGAATGTTCTGGCCAAATATACTTGAGAATGCTTGCCAGAGTTTGAGTTTGGTGAGACTGCTCCAAATGTTTGGTTTGGTGAAAACGCCATTTGAAAATTCCAGAACTAGACTAACTAGCTAGCATGTAACGCAGGATGACAGGCATGGAGCCACACAGACACCAGCAGCTGAAGCCAGCAGGAACTACGTTAAACCTACAAAATCTGTTTGGTTTTGTTTTTTTGGCCATTTATGGGCAGCATTAATTAATCTGTAAACACAGCATTAGTGGCAAAGAACTGCCTAATTACACATCCAGAAGATACATAGCCACATTAGCATTTGTGGTTGTGTTTCTGGCCAACTGCTTAATCTAAATCCAACATTCATGCTCTTTTAGCTCTTTTTTAGTCTCTACTCCAGAGATGAATTGTATATATGATATCATTAATATCATCAAGATGATATAGAAAACTTGATGGCAAACACTTGCCTATTTACACATCTAAAAGATATGCAGCAACATCAGCATTCATTTGGAGTCGTGTTTCTGGCCAAATCGCCACCTTTCAGCTCTGTTTTGGTCTCCACCAGTTCCTGAGGGAATTATGAAATATAGGGTTCTTTTCCTGCTAAACGCTTCAGTGCATTTGCTAGCGAGTTGTCTGTTGTTTGGTGCTCTGCGGGGAGTGCACAGTGGGTTTGTCAGAGCTTTTCTACTGAAAACAGACCCTTTTTTTCCCCACTGAAAGATGTTAAAACTGCTGAATCAAGTACTTTGTGGGACTGTCACTAAGAGTGACACCTTACACATCACAGTCATTTAAACCGCTGTTAATACAAAAAGGTAGTGTCTAGTGTAGCTTCAAATGTTGCTAGGTCAATCATGTAGAATCATAGATCACCTACACCAAAATATTGGCATATCAATGATCTTTGAAACAACCCACTTCATGAGAACGATCAGCTAAAAAAAAAAAAGTACAAAAATGACAGCAGGCTTATTTGACTGTTTTTGGTCCATTCATTTACTTTCTGTGCTGTTTATATCACTTAATAGCTTGTAAAGAAATAACTGAGCATCATTCCAGACTGCAGTTTGTTTTGCTTGGCCGGCAGCTATCAAATGTCAGTATCTGTCTTTGTGCACCATTCAGACGTTGCATTTTTTGGGTTGTTTCCTGCAGTTGGCCTAGATACACTTCTAAGAAACAGCTCCACGCTCCTCTTGGAAGAAGCATTTCCACCTGTCTTGGGTCGCTTATTCGAGCCTGAATGTTCTGGCAAAATGTACTTGTAAACGCTCCCAGAGTCTGGTGAAACCGCTCCAAATATGTTTTGGGTGAAAGTGCCGTCAGTCTCATTAATTATAGAGGCAGAAAGCGCTTTGATTTAGATGAAGAGAGGTGTTCTGAATGGGGGAAACATACCTACACAAAAGTGAACAAAAAAGTTCACCGCTTTAAGTTTTTTTTTTTTTTTTCTCTGAGAGCTGCGATAGCCCGGAGAAACAGCCGCGCTCTGTGGTTCATATAAAACACACAGTATCTGTTCTCCTGCCACGGGGCGAGACAGCTCCAGTTTTACAGAAGTATCCAGCGTTTTATAAGAGTAGTGGAGCTTCATTCTGGTCTGCGGGGCTCAGGGCTTCTCCTGTGATCTTCCTCCTTGCTTTCTGTCCTCACCTTCACTCGCCATTAAAGCTTCCCGTCTCTTCGCTCTGTCCCGGCGGCAGAAACTGATCCTTTTTATAAGCTGTAGTTAGTGTCAGGGAAAACACCTTCTGGGGATCATTAGACTGTAATGAAGCAGGAGGTAAAATACCATGTTCACCCGTCGCTCTCCAACATTCCTGATTGTCAGGTTTAATTATAGCCCCGTGAGGTCTTTTGGGCGTCACGTTTTTTTCCCTTTTTTTTTTTTTTTTTAACTGCATTTATCTCATTTCTTCAACTCACCCTCCACCTCTCCCTTTCAGCAGATGGACACTTGGTCTAATTAGGCTTTCTCTTCCCCATGAAGAGTGGCCCTCTGAGGCGTTCAGGAGCGTGGCATTATGAGGGCATGTTGTGATACGTAATTAGCAAACAGCAGAGCGGCGACTAAGGTTACGGTGGGAAAGAGGCTGTGTGAACCACAGCTGTCAGCGCTCTGGCAGTGGTATAGATGTGGATTAAACAACATCTGTCTCACACTGCTGCATACTGTATGAGCCTGATTAAAGTAGTCTGTGCTTACAATTCAATATCTGCATATCCCCCCCGAGCTCCACCGCTGACGTCCTCCTCAGAGGAAGAGAAGGAGGTGGGATAGTCAAAACAAGTGATGCAACCAACCTCAGATGGGGAGATTAAAAAGCCATCCATAACATCCAAGTCCCAACATGAACGGCTGTCTCACATGAAACAGGGTGGAAAAGGTTGCATGTGCTGCATGTACTGTACCCTACCAGCCTGTCTCTCTAAAGCTCTGGTTGTCTTGGAAATGAGCGCAATTTAAAAGTGATGACAGCATGTAATTTGTTTCACCAGGGATGTGCTGCTTAAGTGGGACAATAATACACTCAGACTGAGGTGCCTATTTTTTATTGGCACATTTTCATTTTAACTGTTTTGAACAATTCAGTGTCATTAAAGTTTATAGGTGTTCCATTGGCACGAAATGCAAATTGGACTGATTGCTGTAACAAAACTATCAAATAACAGATTGACTCAAATAGAAACCGTTATGTGACAAAAAAGTATGGCTTTATCTTCTCATCCATTACAAAATACTACTGTGACTACTGAAGAATGTAAAATATTTATCTTTTTTCAATATGAGTGCCTTGTCTGTCTGACGTTTGAATAGTCTGAAAGAAAGATTATTGCTAAGATGTTTTTTTTAATATCCAAACTGTTATTAAAGCCGTTTTTATTGATTTATTTGGCCACTAGGGGGCAGTGCAACAAGCTGTAAAGACGAGATTGACATATTATCACCTTATACAGAAGATAGGGCTAACATGTTGCCTAGTAACCAGCAGATACAGAGCAAAGTTAGCCTTCATTTGACATCATGTTTCTGGCCAACTGATCAATTTAAGTCTAATATTCATGCTCCTTTTAGCTCTGTTTTGGTCTCCACCAACTCTGGAGGGAACTCTGTGGCTTTTTAGCTCCACTGATGCTCTGCATACAGTTGGTTTTCCAGAGCTTTTCTCACTGAAAACAGTGAGAAAAGCTCACCCAAAGATGTTAAAACTGCAGAGTCAGATTCATTTCTCTGTAAGAGATTTACAATTTAATTTAAACCACTATTATAACAAAAACCAGTGATTATCATAGCTTTAAATGTCAATTGTGTAGAGTCCAACTCTGTAATATTTTCTTCATCATTAGAATGCTGCCATCTCAACAATCTTTAAAACAATCAACTTGAGTGAGAATGTCTGTTTCAGCTAAAAGAAGTACAAAAATGACAGCAGGATTATTTGAATGTTGGGAGTGTTTTTGGCCCCATACCATCTCCCCAGTCCTACAGATTATTAATGTCAGTGGGGTGTGGATAAAGAAAGGATAAAGAAAAGACCATATGGTTGGGCTCACCAAAGGATTATGATTTGTTGTTGTTCGCAAAAAAAAAAAGAGAGCGAGAGGGAGGAAAAGTGACTTCAGCATTGTTAGCGAGGCCCAGTGAGGAGAAAGCAGCTTGGCAAAATGGCATGGATTAGCGTGCTGCGAGAGGGAGCGCTTTCCTACCAACTGTGATGCTGTGCTGTGTGCTCAGTTAACTCAGTGCAGGGCTGGGGTAGGAGGGGGACAGGGGGGGGGCGTTTATGGTGTTTGTCGAGCGCTTATTCAAATATGAGCTTTGGAGTCTCAGTTCTTGTCCAAGCACGAGCTAAGTTTAGAGGAGGCGTGGCTGTCTCGTCATTCAAAGTAATGATCCAGTGAAATCAAAAGCCCACCGTCTGGAACAGGGCAGGGCTTTCACCTTTAATTCCACATGTCCTCCCCTAATTCACCACTCGTGAACAACTCAAGCAGGCAGACCACTTAAACATGCAGCATCCACTATCCAACACACTCCCTCTCTTAAATAAGAGTACAACTCATAATTTATTAGTCAGTCTGAAGAGGGGCTTTCACATCTGTCATGTCGTGTAAGGAAACATTAAAAGCAGTTTGTTTGAGCTCTCAGCCAATATTCGCTCCTTTATTCTGCAGTGCAGTAATGGAAGAGCTGCAGTTAAGTGCAACAGACTTGAGGAGAGACTGTATATTAATTTTTCTACCATGTCTTTTTATTTCCTAAATGAAACGTGCATGCATCCGTCATGGTGTGTACATCATTAGCAACTGTTGCTAGCTGCATCTCAGACATTTTCTCAAGGCAGAAGAGAAACTGGCATGTTGCATGAGGATTTACTGCTTGGTTCTCTTGTTGGAAAATGTGTGACAGCACAGAAGGAACTAAGCGGCAGTTTGAGTCTCGATGGCCAGTTGGCTGCTGCATTTTTCTCCCTCTTTACTCGCACAGTTTCTTTGCTAATGTAGGAGATACAGCGCTGCCACTGATCTGTGCACAGAACTCCCTGTTCATACACATAAAACACCTGATAAATATTTGTGGATTTTCTCAAACGCCTCTATCTTGTTTAAAGAATAGATTCACAGTTTTCTGTCCACCGTCTCTTTGTTTCAGTACTTTTCATGGTGGGTACAGACAGGATAAACGTTTAAAACAACCAGAAACTGTTTGAGTGTTCATATGAGCATTTGGTTATTGTTTTAAAGTCCACATGAAATGGAAATCAGAGTGTTATTTTCATCCCCATAGTTACATGTTTCCTGTAAAAAACAGGCAGATAGGGAGCAACTTGTCGCACTTGCCAGTATCACTGAATGAGCCGTAATGTGACATTCCTCCAGCCATACAGCGGCCAACAGCGATCTTTTAATCTAGCTGACTTTTCCCGGACTGGGAGCTCCCAGTGAACACAGTTTGACTCCTGACACCATGGGACTGAGTGAGCTAACTTAACTGAATGGTAACAGCTGTTAGCGATTACCTACTTAAAACAAGTAAAGCTATTTTTCCATCAGGAAACCCGGTAAATGACCTTGGCACTGCATTCTCCGTTGGTCTGGGAGGCTGTGTTTGGTCCCGGTCCGGTCATGTTCACTGGAAGGCTGGGAAGCCCGATTCTGCTGCTCACTAACAGCAGCTAAGTTAGCACAAACTGTTGAAGCTGAGCAGCCAGGGGACATCAAAGGGAAAATCAGAAAGCATTTTCTCCAGAAAAATATGATTCAGTTTCACCCAAATCAGTGAACAGAGTCATTAGGTTGTACCTGGTCCCTAGCCCAGTGTATGCTCCATGTGGCTGTTAGCTAGCTGTTGCAGCAGTCCCCCAAAGTGAATAAATTCTAGCCAGCAGGCCGTAACCACAGTATTTTGGTGAAACAGAACAAAGTTTGAGGTGGCGATCATTGAAGATACACCGACATACCATACTGGTAGCTAACTAATGAATCTTAGCCGTAGCTCTGCACCGCAAAGTTGAAGATTGATTGACAGGTGGATGTTCTGATATTATTGGTTGAAACTGGTTGGTTCTAGATTACGCATGTGTCATATTTTGTTTTACAGAAAGAAAACATGATTTGATTGTGATATAAAAACACAAAAATGTATTTTTTGGTAGATCTTGTTAAATAAAGGTACAATACAGTGGGAGATGTGATGTAAAAGGGTTATAAAAGACATTTTTCCTTTCATCTTGACTTTAAAACAGACTAAAAAAAACTGTGAACCCATCTTTTTATATTTTTGGTATGGTATGGCTGTCTGCATGATCTTATTTCTCACAAAGTCACACTCGGCTCATTTAATTGGCACCTTTTATCTTCCTTTTCTTCTCACCCTCATTCTTTTTCTTGCCTTTTTTTTTTCTGTTTTATGTCTTAATTCACATCTCTGCCTCTTTCGTAACCCACCCTGGGCCATTTCCTGTTTTTTTCTCTGTCCCTTTTCTCTCCCCGTCACTCCTTTTCACCATCACTCCTTTTTCCTCGGGCCACACCTCTCAATCTCTGGTCTTGGGAGAATAGAAAGCGAGAGGAGAGCGCTGCTCTCGCTCCCTCCGACAACACCTCCGTCCTCTCATTTTCTCCTGATATGATATGAGTGATTCAGCTGGGAGAAACAGGCTCACTTTGCTGCTCACTGTGCCTTTTCCTCCTCTCCTGTGAGTTTCTCTTGTCTACTTACTCTCGCACCCTCTCTCTCACAACCCTGGAAAATCTGAATCTGTCCTTTATTGCTCCACCTCTCGCAAAACTTGTTTTCCCCTGCTCATAAAGCCTCCCAGACAGTCCTTATAAATGCTTAACAAGGTCAGTTTTGGATTGTACTTTCCAGCAGCGTCCATCCATTCAGCTTCCTGTTGTATTTGTGGGCTTATAATGGTGGTGAAATAAAAAAGAGGTTGGTTCCTCTGAGGTTGGAGGAGTAAGATGCGGCCTTTTCCCTTTGTTTACTGCTCTTATGTAACAGAAGAACTGACTCATGGTGTTGATGAAATCTGATAAAGTTTATAGCTTGTATGTTTTCTAGTTACATGCCCTGGATACCTTCCTCATTCCATCTGATTTGTGGTCTTAGGCTGGCTTGTACCAACAAGAGTTCATTTTTTAACCAGATTAAATCATAGTTTAACATTAAACCAGTTTAAAATTAAGAAAAATTAAGTTTAAACTTCTCTTTAAACCACAGTTTAGTTTTCACTCTAAATCTAGATTAAATTTAATTTCATTCTGTTGCACCAAAACTTTTAACTCATATTTGAATGGTGATGTGGTATTCAGTTTGAACTTACACTCAAGGCTGCCTTTTTGAGATGGATTAAGCAAAATAATCAAGTTCCTCAAAAATGTTAATGGACAGACTTAACTGGAGTTACACACATCTTTTCTTTCTTCCACTCCAATTGACCTTTTTTTTTCAAAAGAGGAGAGATTAGAGTTTATCTGCTGAGCCATCATGAGTAGGCTAACCAGGCTAAGTAACATTTTATATAGCTAGCAAACTGTAACATTTAGTTAGCTTTTATCCAGCTAGCAAACGAGATGTTGTTTTGTAGCTTATAGGTAGTTTTATTTTTTTATTTTTTTAGCTAGTTAGCAAACAATTCAATGTTTTGTTAACCTTTTAGCTAGCTAGCTAGCAAACAATATATTGTTTTATTAAGGAATGCATAGGGGCTGAAAGTTAATGGTTTTCCTCAAACTTTTATACTTATTGGATCCAGACATTTTTTTTTATTTTAATTTGGTTAAACAAGCATGTCCTTGTTTATAAAACTCTATTTAATTTCGGTTTCCATCAATAAACATGGATTTAGTAATTTGACTTAATTTTTAATTTTGCAACAAAGCTCTGAATTTACTCATTTTCAACATAGTTCTGCTAAACTCTGATTAGAACTAATCTTAGATGAAATTGAATCCCTCGCACCCCAACCTCGCACCAGGTGAAATTAATTAAATTAATTATTGTTGGTGCAAGCCATTATTAGTGTTTTTGTTTCTACATCATCAGATTCTCCTGCTCCCTCTTCGACCTCTATCCATCCCTCTTCCAGCTCCATCTCTTCTCCCCTGAATATTTTTGCAGCAGCACTCTCCAGCTCCAGCTCGAAGCCTCCCCTCCCTTGCTCTGCACTCTTGCCATGCTAGCCCCATGGCTCCAGGGTTTCCCTATGTGTATTTATAGAGCATTTATAGGCGCTGAGCCCTGTTTTCTATCTGCTTATCAACAGCCACCGTGTACCCCACCCACCAATTTACCAGACACAGCCCTGGGATTTCAGGACACCACAGGCTCTGGCTGCAGTCACTCACAGCTCACCAGACCTTGATGCCTGTCCTCCCCTCTCTCATTCGCTGCTTTTTACTAAAGTGATCCCAAATCCCTTGATTTGTGTCCTGCTGATTCATGTTTTTTTCTTTCACCACCAACCAGCTTTTATTATTCCTTTCTTTTACCGCCTCTCTCTGCTAACCCAGTTTTTGGGGTTTCTCTCTCGACAGTCACTGCTCTCTCTCTCTCTCTCTCGCTCGTTGCTTTGAGACTCTCGAGTCCCTCGCTGCCCCTCTCTGGTTCTCTCCAGACACAAGAACACCAGCTTAAATGCTCCTCTCCCCTGTTCTCGTCATGTGTGTATTACTTTAGCTATGAGGCGTGAACCGTGATCCGCAGAGATTTGTGTGTCATAAATCAGACACGCTAGACGCCTACCGGAGCATGTTGCCAAATCACATCAGTGCACATTTTTACACAATCTCCATGTTGGTGCTTTTGCAACAACATGTGAGACAAAAGTGGAGACACACAGAAGCATACAAGTCAGATCCTGTTGCAGTGGCATGCCACCGCCTTCTCAGCCAGGCAGCAAACAGTATAATTAGACTAATTGTCTCTGCAATAAATTTCAATCCAGACATGAAAGAATTTGGGGGGGTTTACATAGCTAATTACTCACATAGTTTGCGGCCCGTGTTCGAGATGCTGGTTTTGTGCCAGAGACTGGCACCAGTGGATGCTGTGTAATTTTAAGGCAGGGTTGATTAAAGCAAATCTCACAAGTTGAGACGCAGTTAAATGAAACTGTGCACAGCAGCCACAAGATTAAGAATAAAAAAGCATCTTGGTAGTTTGTAGTGTGGTGTATGACTCAGAGATAGAGGAAGAGAGGGATAGAGACAACGTGGGAGGCAGACAAGATGAAGCGCTGCCTGGCAGAATGGGCCACTTCAACTGGATTTAATGGGACGTTGCTAACGGATGTATGAATGGTTTATCTTCTCATGTCTAATTCAGCTCCACTCTGTCCTCATTGTCAGCCCTTCTGAATGAAGCGAGCCACTTCAGGCAATAACAGGGAAGAGGTCCTTTCATCCCGCCTTAATGACATTCATATATAGGTTAAAAGTAGTCATGTACCTGCTATATTATACTTCCCATAATCGGGTTATTGAATTTTTCATTAAAATGCTCTAATTTGCATGTAAACACACTTTGTGGATGTATTTTCACAATTACAAATATATTGCTCAATACAAGGGTATTTGTAGAAAATATCAATGATATTTATAATAATACAGCAGGTATCTGACACCTTTTTCGCAGCAGCCATTTTGACATGAAATAGGGTAAACACAGGTGTTACCAATGATACTAATTAAGGTCCCATTAGTGTAGCAGAGCCTTTGCAATCAGCCAGCATGCACAATAGCAGCACCCTGAGGTTCCGTTTCATTCAGGTCAAGTGAGTCAAAGAGTCGGGGCGCTGGTATTGTGCATGCTGGCTCACTGGAAAGACTCTGCTACACTAAATAGAACAAGACATTAAACACACAGTATGTAAATTCTGCCACTAGGGGTCCCTCTCTCACATTAAAACAATCAGAAAAGACATAGTTTGATGATGTCGTCCGTGCGACTGTGGGAGTTGTTATGGCAGAAATCACATTCTGCACGTTCACATTACATTTAGTCACGCTCGTTAACCTCCTTCCTCACTGTCTGACATATGATGTGTTTTCCCAGAAGTTATAGCAGCTAGTTAGCAACGGCTAGCAGGAAACACACCATTACATTGAATAAGTTTTGGATTTCTATGCGTTTTAACATTGTTGGCCGCATTTGAGACAACATAATTACACAACTTAAAAAAATGTATAACATGTCTTGTGTTTTTAGACATTTTAATACGGAAAAGCTACATATTATAGCTTTAATTACTTCACTTTCTTGCTGAAAGTTAGTTGAGCAGGGTGATAGCACTCTAATGCCTCTATGCTGAATATGAAGCTAAAGCAAGTACGCTTTTAGCTTAGCTTAGCATAGTTTAGTTTTAAGACTGCAAACATGGGGAAACAGCTATCCTGGCTTGGTCCAAAAGAAAAAACAAACAAAAAAACTTCTACAAACATGCTAAGTTGGGGTACGTGGCATTATGTGGTGTGTTACAAGGGTTATTTTTTACTTTTGAGAAAGAAAGCAAGTAACCATTTAAGTTCGTCAAAGATTTGACAGTTTTGTTACGAATGTACCAGAAAAGTTCAGTTCAATCCAGGCAAAGTTTTGCTGGTGTTGTCTCATATTTATCATCCATTTATAATACAAACTTGAAGGTTTAATTATGCTGCAGACATTCAGCACCTTTCTGTAGCTGAACTTGGGCTCCCACATTAAAACGCAATCAGCCGTGGTCTAAGATGGGCTGCTGCATTAAACATTTATGATTAAAAGATTGCCCCTTTACTCTCTAAATTAGCGCTCTTAACAAATCACTACTCTTTCCATCAACAGCATCTTTGTATTTTTTTCTTTCTTTCAAGTCCAAAGCCACAGGAAATGAGGAAAATCCATTAGCTGGGTGGGTTTTAGCCATCTCCCCCCACCCCTCTCTCTCTCTCTTTCACACACACACACACACACACACACACACACGCACACACACACACACACACACTGTACTTGAGTCCAGTAGATGCGTACTTCTGCCCTGTGGGCCTGCATGACAAGGGCAGAGGAAATGGCCAGGCATTAATGGCAGCTTTGATTACTCTCCTGTCACTAATGTAGCCAACATGAAAGACAAGAAGAGGAGAGGGATGACTTCAGCCCCAATCAGAGGCAATCTGATGGCATCTACATGCATCCAGGCCATTTGGAACTCACAGGAAGGCTCTCGGGGGCACACGTGCATTATTCAATCACCACATACCCCCAAGCAAACACCTCACATCTGTATATCTGGATGATAAGTTACTCTGGAGGTTACAGGCTCTTTGCTCTCATCTCTGTCCTTCACCCGCCCTTTAAAGTCAGGAGGGTTGCTGTTATAGTGTTTTCTGCTGTTGGGACTAGACTTTTCAGTAGCAGAGACGCATGAATAGAAGCTGGACATGCTTCTAGACACATAGGGTGTGGCAGGTAGGTTATACAACCTGCCCTGTAAGAAATGGTGTAATGTTACAAAACTGAACAGGTGGAGTGAAATATGTGTGCATTGTGTAAAGAGTCTGGGTATGTTTGATTTTGTGAGCGTGTGTGCTCACTTCTGAAAGAGTTTCCATTGTACACCGGTGTTCATATGCATTATGTAAACAAGACAGGGCACATCTCAAGTATCTTTTGAGACCATAATGCCTTGTAGAAATAGAGTATTTGACTATGTATATATAAACATGTCAAATACTGTCTAATATTCATGACACCCTTACGATACATTTTAGCGAAATAAATGTCAGTTGGATAGCATCAGCAAACTCTTGTTAGTTTATTCCCCCTACATAAATAATTTTCATTCAACTTTATATCACTATGTATGTCTCACCTGGTCATCCACATCCCCCCTACAGTGGCTCTGTGGCCCCCCAGTGGGGCCTGCCCTCCAGCTTGCGAACCACTGGTTTAACCTAAACTTCAGTGGTTTCTTGAAGGATGATAATGTCATGTTGTCATACCAAAGACATTGACTGGGTATGTTGTCTTGTTTAGTGTCAAGTTGTCATAACACAGATATTTATGTCTTTGCTTATGACAAGTTGATGTCAAGTTTTCATAACAAAGACATCTCAAACATTGTCAACTTTGGATTAAAAATGACATAATTGACAGACTGACATTTAATAACAACATTAATAAACATTCGTTAATACCCCTTGTTGTTCGTGACAGGTGTCATGACATAGTTATAACATAGTAATGACAGTTTTATGCACACCTCAAATATTTTTTTGTGTGTTTTTGGTTGGTTGGACAAAAACAGCATAATTCATGACATCACCTTGAGCTTTAGGATATTACAATGGCCATTTTTAGCAACTTTCTATGTTTTTCAGACTGAAATAAAAGAAGATAATCATTAGTTGCAGCCCTATATGAATGTCATGTTATAACTGAATGAAAAGAAACAGTCAGAACCACTTGCATTTTTCTTTTCTTTTTTTTTTTCAGTTAGGGTTCCTTCTTTGTTTTAAGTTATAAACCCAACAACTTGTCCACCGTGGTTAGTTTAAACCAGTGAGATTAGCTTTGCCTGCAGAGAACAGAAGCTCTGGCTCCTTTAAATGTTTGGATAACTGAATTTCCAATTTGCAATATGCATGTCCCCAAGGGCATTGGTGTGTCATATAAAACCCGATCATGTGCTCAGAGTGCAGACATGTTGTTATCCATCCAGCTCACAATGAGAATCTGTGCCCAGTGGAGCCGTTTGTGTGTCGACCTGAGTAATATAATGGCAACCTGCAATGTCCCTGCCTGCACAGACACACATACAGAGAGGTACAGAGAGGTGCTTCTTTACAACAGAAAGACTGAAGTGTTAAAGGATTCAATTTAAAGGAAATGACTACATTTAAATTCAAATGGTTTCACTCAATCCATTTTGAAAAAAAAAAAAAACAGATAATAGCATATTTTGAAATTGCACTAGGCTTAATTTGTGTGTGAAAATATTCCCATCTTATCAGTCACAAATGATGGCTGCAGTGGAGAAGAACACGCCGTCCCTCTCTAATTGAGATGCTGTAATTTGCCTTATTTGCCCAATAAAATTGATGCTGGGTCCTGAGCGCTGGGAAGCGAGAGCAAAACACAAAGCTGTCTTCTAAATAGCAGCGAGCGAGCACTTTGCAGAGAGGACGCCGGACTCAGCAAAGATGTCCGAACCTGCTGTGAAGAGAATTTTTTCCTTTTAGAGTCTAATTTTCATGCCAGCAGTCATTTTTGTGATGAGGGGTATTTGTGAATTCTCATTTTACACCAAAACTCAGATGATAATAAGACATAAGTGATTTTTTTTCTGCACCTTAAATCCTTTCGTTAATTTGACTTTTTAATTTTATATGATGGGATTATCAATGTTTTGAATCCAAACCCATTTAAGAAACAGGCATTTTGAAACCCTATACACGGCGTAAATGCTTTTTAAATGACCTTAAGCACTTCATGACAAAGTTAATAATGTGAGACAGGGCCCTAGAGCATTATAAACTATTAAAGCACATTGTGTCACGCTGCTGAGCTGATTGACCCCTGTGTGAGGTTGTGTGCTGCGTACCAGCGTTCATCGGCCATGTCCAGTTGTTTCCAGATAGTCTGGCCTCAGCTTCTCTCCAGGGGAAACACACTCTTCACAACCATCACTGTACAACGTGTGTGTGTGTGTGTGTGGAGGACAGCTGGTACGTGTGTGTGTATGTGTACCATTTGAAATTCTACTTTCCCACCTGCTCGCTCAGCATCTGAACCTCACTGGAAACAGCACTGCCTGCAGTTCACATCTCTGCCTCTCTTGCCTGCTCCCCAATCACAGATGTGGATGGTGGAACTCCCCTGGGTGCTCTTACTCCGTGCCTGGGAGTTCATTTAGTGTCAGCCCCAGCCTTATTGACTGGAGTCTGCACAATGGCTCCAACACATGTCTACGAGACCGTCTCGCCTCCTTCTGGAAATGAATCCGCTCTCGACAGAAACATCGCTGCCATTCTCTTCCCCTTTCACTCCCGCCTCATAATTCTATTAGCGCGTCCTATTCAGGAATGGCCTGATAAGTCCGCGGCACAATGAGCCGGGCGATGCAGAGGTTCTTCTGGGGTTTGGATGGCGCTGGCCTGTGTGATGTTTCAGAGAGCCGTGGCTTTGTTCTCAGTAGTGTAGCCTCCAGCAGCTACTGCTGCTGGTACTGTAAGCTGCAGTCTATCAGCTCTGAGAGGCGCTTGATGAGCTTAGGAAACGCCCGTGTCTTTGCCGGAGCTTTCATGCTCTGTTTCTGATGCCACAAATGGCACAATATAGCATCTTAAGTGTGTGTGTGTGTGTGTGTGTGTGTGTGTGTGTGTGTGTGTGTGTGTGTGTGTCACTAATATGCACTTGCATACACATAAATGAACACATCCAGAGACATATATGCAAATGCATGAGCACATCTGTGTTTCTGCTGCCTAAGGGAATAGCCTATGTGCATGTGTGCGTGTCTGTGTGTGTGTGTGTGTGTGTGTGAGACTGGGCCACTCTTTCAATGGAAGATTAATATTGCTAGTGCCCGTCTGCAGTGTGTGTTTGTGCCATTAAGCTGTGTCAAACCATAGAGCCATAATCTGGATTGAACAGTCTCTGGCATGGAGACATTCTGACTGGGTCATCATTAATGTTCTGGCTAGATTTAGAAAAGTCAGCAACACATGTATCATGGAAGTGTGTTCATGTGTTTCTGTGTGTGTGTCCAGCCAGGGGGCTCCTCCCTTCACTACTATGTGGAGGATAAAGCGATTACCGTAATAAACCATGCTAAAATTCCAGATGATTAGTATTACGGTTTAAAATTTTAATTATCACTGAAGCCATGTTTGATTACCACACTTTGAAAAACTCACAGTAATACTGTCCAGCATCAACCAAAGTTAGCAACACAGGTAGTCTCCCAGACACAGCATGCAACATGGGTTTGTTTTGTGTAAATGAAAACATCAACGGTGCACAGATTGATGAGAAGTTTTCAATATAAAACTCAGTGAAATGATTTTAGTGTGTGTTTCAGTACATTTTGAACTTTTTTTTTAAATTTTCAGCACATTGTAACAACCAGTGTAGTGCCCACACGGGGCATCATGTACTGAGTGAGTGCAGTTGCTCGGCTTCTGGTACTGCTGCTTGCAGTGTTTGGTGGCCGGCTGCAGCGCATGGCCATTCGGAGCACATGCCTGTTCGTAGTGGGCCGATAGCTTTGCTGCTGTAGCATTCTCAAGAACTTCACATTTGACAATGCGTTCCCTTGGATCCTCAGCAATACACCTGCCAAGCGTGAAGTTAATCGGGTGAACAGTTCTCAAGATGTGCGAAGGACATAAAGATAGACAGAAAAGTCGTTTTGGTCACGATAATCGTGATATGAATATACTGTTTCGTCTCGACTCCTGTTGATGAGGGACACCCGCATTAAAGGTTTGATGGATGGACGGAGGGAAAAGAGAAGGCCAACACTCGTGTTAATACAAAACACAGCTTTAGTGAAGACTCTCAGCATCATTAAAACATAATTGCATCTTGTTGTAGGAACAGATCATAAAAAATGTATTTTAAAGAACACACTCCTTTTCTGTCCCGTGTCTTCTCATGAGTGTTGTTTTTGTGTTGCATCTTACGTTTCTTTTCCCCCATGTCTGCTCCACCTCCTATCCAAGCATTTTTCCTCTCCTCTCCTCTCCTTTCCTTTCCTCTCCTCTCCTCTCCTCTCCTCTCCTCTCCTCTCCTCTCCTCTCCTCTCCTCTCCTCTCC
>JAJHUR010085968.1:0-17017 GCA_027495735.1 Lutjanus campechanus | reverse complement strand
AGAGCCATAATCTGGATTGAACAGTCTCTGGCATGGAGACATTCTGACTGGGTCATCATTAATGTTCTGGCTAGATTTAGAAAAGTCAGCAACACATGTATCATGGAAGTGTGTTCATGTGTTTCTGTGTGTGTGTCCAGCCAGGGGGCTCCTGCCTTCACTACTATGTGGAGGATAAAGCGATTACCGTAATAAACCATGCTAAAATTCCAGATGATTAGTATTACGGTTTAAAATTTTAATTATCACTGAAGCCATGTTTGATTACCACACTTTGAAAAACTCACAGTAATACTGTCCAGCATCAACCAAAGTTAGCAACACAGGTAGTCTCCCAGACACAGCATGCAACATGGGTTTGTTTTGTGTAAATGAAAACATTAACAGTGCACAGGATATGATGCCATTTCAGATTGATGAGAAGTTTTCAATATAAAACTCAGTGAAATGATGTGTTTCATCTCGACTCCTGTTGATGAGGGACACCCGCATTAAAGGTTTGATGGATGGACGGAGGGAAAAGAGAAGGCCAACACTCGTGTTAATACAAAACACAGCTTTAGTGAAGACTCACAGCATCATTAAAACATAATTGCATCTTGTTGTAGGAACAGATCATAAAAAATGTATTTTAAAGAACACACTCCTTTTCTGTCCCGTGTCTTCTCATGAGTGTTGTTTTTGTGTTGCATCTTACGTTTCTTTTTTCCCATGTCTGCTCCACCTCCTATCCAAGCATTTTTCCTCTCCTCTCCTCTCCTCTCCTCTCCTCTCCTCTCCTCTCCTCTCCTCTCCTCTCCTCTCCTCCCTGCATTGTGTCTGTCAGGATGTAAGCACGGTAACACCGGGCCTTCTTGGTAATACCTTCTAATAAATCCATTGCACGCTGCGAGAGCAAAAGGGCGGATGAGGGGATTGAGGGAAGGAAGAAGAGAAAGTGCAGCGAGGAGGAGGGCGGGCATGAATAATGAAAAGCGCCAGAACTCGTGCTGTCCCATCAGGCCTGGCGACACCTCGGCATCCTCCTGTGCTGTTTTGGTTACCGGCAGATGAAGGCTGTGCGTTCAGAGGGAGCGGGAGATAGGAGTGGAGAAGAATGGCCAGTGAAGTGAGCGGATGGATGTGTGCTACGTGCTTCGAGTGCTAAGAGCCGGAGCTGAGGAGGGCAGAGCAGCTGATAATTAGCAGTAAATGTTGTTCAGGGAGGGGGAAAAAAGGCAATTGGTTTGGGTTTCATCACCGGCGCTTCTCTGTTTGTGTCGGAGAGTTTCTCCTGTTCTCTGCTCTGTTTGTTTTAGACGATATTATATTATGTTTCATGTAATCCCAGCAGCATGGAGAAAGTCGATGTGCAAATATTATTAGAACTGGAACTATCATTGATTTTTATTATCATCTAATCTGCTGATTATAATTCATTAATCAATTCACATTAAACAATAAATATTAAAGAGTAATGTAGTTAAAAATATCCCAATATGATGTCATCAAATGTATAATTCTGTCCAAAACTCAAAGATGTCAAGTTTAGGCAGATGCTATTTGCACCCGGGGTGGATTAGCCAATATGGCTGCACCTGAGTGTACATAGCTTAGCATGTCAGAGAGAAACACCCACATGTCAGTAACCAAAAGTGCTCTTGGCACCTGGGGTGTAAGTAGCCAATGTTGCCATTTACACCTGCATGTCCCTAAAACTAACCACATAATTTTACTGCCCAAACATAACTGAACTGACTGAAAACTTAAAATAATGTATATGAAATAAACTGTAGCTTTACCATTGACATATAATTGCACATAACAGTCAAACTGTAGTTTTCAAGTGCAGGATCGGAACCCCTCTCTCTCTCCACACGAATTAGTTTGCAACTATTTTGATAATCGATTAATCGTGTCACTCATTTTTTAGACAAAAATGCCAAACATTTGTTGGTTCCAGCTTCTTAATTTTAAGAATTTGCTGCTTTTCTTTTTCATTTATGATGACCGTCTTTGGGGGAATTTAATGAGTACTTTTCACAATTATTTGACAGTTTTTAGACCAAAACATTATTTGATCAATTGTGAGAAATATCAGCAGATTAATTGATAATGAAAATATCTGTTAGTTGCAGAACTGTTATTTTTGTGCCGATTGACGGACTAATCCCGTAATCAGCCAGTTGTTTCAGCTCTATATCTTATTATCTGTCATGCAACCTTCCATTCATGATATACCAAATGCCTCTCAGGTACAGTATAAAAGAGGCTCTGTGAGCGGTGGTTGGTAGATCCAACATGACAGATGTGAAAATAACACATGAAGACCCCCCCCCACCCACATCTCTCAGATTTTCAGCCAAGCCCCACCTATGCTGCGGCAGTTGGCTTGAAAAAAAATGACCTCAAAAATCTTAAGCTGGCATGTTCATGAGGCCAATCATTTAAATCCTTGATCCCTGATGATTTAAATCATGTCCTCAGGATTTGACTACTTGATTGCTCAAAAGTGGGCCTGACTTATCAAATACAAAGTTATACAAAGTTGTGGTAAGAAACAGGGCCATGACAGACAGTTGGCCTTCACCGACACCTTCCTCGCTCGCTTCATTAGACTGTGGGAGAAATAAATAAATCTGACCTCAACCACATGTTTTGTAATAAAAAAGCACTCATCCTGCCATGATGTTGCTCTGCTAGCTGCTATGACCCACAGTCAAGTGTGGTTTAATATGATTGGCGGTGATAATCTTGTTCAAAATCACATTTAACTACATAAAGTAGTATTCAAGATGAGTCATGGAAAATATTTCAACGTTTTGGTCTCTTTTCTACAAGAAATAAGAGGGATTTTGATATATATTTGGCATGTAACAAGAGATAACTGCATAATTGAAGGCAAACTATGCAGGATTTCCCCCCAAAAAACAATGCATAGACACATGCAAAAGTAATCTGCCCACACCCTCTTTATTTTCTCATTATTTTTGCTGTGCTCTGAACGCTTTACCAACCCAAAACATCGGCATTTGACGTCCTGGGAGACTCAGCAATCAATTATCTCTCTGGTGGGTTTACAAACAGCAACTGAACTGACAGATCCTACATATCCTACCTTTAACATACAACGACACAGGGTTAAAACTTTAAAGTGTCATTTTTATTTCACTTTGTCTTGCCGTAAAAGACTCCAAAGATATTGCATTTTACAGACAGTTGGAGGCAGCAAGGCTGTCAAAGTAGCAGAGCAAAGTACAACCTGATAGCCTGCAGTGAACCCTGGCATTATTACACAATGACCAGCAAACTATAGATCATGATCTTGTGAAGATTTGAATGTTCATTTGCATTTAATAGCTGGGTTAAAGGGACACAGTCAAAGCAGCCTTAAAACACATAGCGCACATCAGACCTAAAGACAAAATGCCATGTCATTATGAGGAAATAATGCGACCTGACCTACAAAGTGCAGAATGAAGACCTGCACTCCTGACACGTGTGCACTGTAAATACAGAGCTGTAAAAGCAAGCTTCCCTTCCGCACAGTTGACTGCCCTGCAGGGGATAGGAGAGGGAGAGAGGGTGAAATGCAGACATAAAACGAGAGCAAGAACGGCCATGACAGAGCTATAAAGGCTCAGTCCTGTATGTAGTTACATAGAGGCCGGGGCTGTAAGCTTTTGTTGCTGCACACTGGAGAGGAAAGCTCCGAGTAGGTGACTGAGCCCACAGATGATGGAGAAAATTGCTGCTGAGTGTTGAACAGAGAAGGCCCATTACACAAAGTAAGGAAAGCTTTCAATAAGGACTGAAACTTAAGAGTCTTTATTCCTCCTTTTTTATAGAATTACGGTTCTTTAAGGGATAGTTCAGATTATTTGATGTTGGGTTGTATGAGGTACTTATCCATAGTCAGTGTATTACCTACAGTAGATGGCAGTTTGGAGAAGCAGAGAGAGGCACCAGAACCGCTGTGGACAGGGTTAGCAACAAAAGGTATTTTAGCCACATAAGAAAAGGTCCAGCTAAAAAAAAAATCAATATCAGTTTAAATGCACACTATATTTGGAATATTTTCACTGCTCTACTTTGCCGTCCGACATCCTCTTCTGATGGGAAACCACCGTTATATCACTCTCTCCAAACCAACCAAACTCCATTGGCAAAATCAGTAATCTTACCTTGCAGAGAACACAGGAGTGGCCAGTCTATCTCTGCCTCGATCTGTTAGTTTGTTTGCGTTTGTATGACTTAAGTGTCTTAAAAGGATAGTTCAGATTAACTAAAGTCACACAATAACATAAACAAACTAAAAGGGTGAGCAGCAGTAGGCTAGCAACTTCTGTTTTCTGCAAAGTAAAATGACCGATTTCACCTATGGACTTTTGTTTGTTTGGAGAGAGCGATATTTGGCTTGATTAACGTCAGTTTCCCATCAGAAACAGCTGTCTGGCGGCAAAGTAAAGCAATGAAATTACAACCCATCTTCAAATAATCCGAACTATTCCTTTAAAATGTCATAATAGTTTTATTTAAAGAGGAAATATTTAGAAATACATTTTGACGGAACATATCAAGCATCAAATAGCATTAGCCTCTACTGCTGAATTACATTTTTATTTCAAATATATGAAATGTTTCATTTGGTCATTACAGGGGCTTGTAGTGATTTTATTTCCCCCATGAATATGGTGATGTCTTCTATAACTAACCTTTAACCCTGAGGCGCCAACCTGCATCTCATTATAGCAGACAATAGCAATCGTTTTCCTAACCCTACCTACAGTTACATGGATGAGCTGCTCAATTCCAATTACACTGCAGTGATTGCAGTGCTGTCACAAAGCCTACAAAGGCTGTTAAATGGTGCACAACCACACAGACACACACAAACACGCACACACACAGTCACGCACACCGGAGAGCGAGAGTGGCTGGCTATTGTTGACGCAAGGAGAATTCAGAGGGCCTCCATCAATCTTGTCATCAAAAATCAACATGCTTGTTAGTCTGTGTCTGTGTGTTTGTGTGTGCGTGTCTGCATGGACCTGCCTGTGTCAGTGTGTGTGGCTGTTGTTGTGTGTGTTTAGAAATGAGATTCACCTTTTGG
Source organism: Lutjanus campechanus (assembly GCA_027495735.1). Classification (NCBI taxonomy): domain Eukaryota; kingdom Metazoa; phylum Chordata; class Actinopteri; order Lutjaniformes; family Lutjanidae; genus Lutjanus; species Lutjanus campechanus. The sequence continues at coordinate 11,925 of JAJHUR010085968.1, read as the reverse complement.
TCTGAGCGAGGTTTTACTGGACTGTGGGTCGATAGATCAATGTTGAGTGGAAGGCACACACTCAGCAGAGCCAGAATAGCTCTGGAAAGGCCACAGCAATCAGTCTTAGCCCAGCCTGTCCCCTAATCATCCAGTGGAGATTCTCATTCTGAATGGAGGCTATTTTTACAAACTGGCACTTGAAGCACTTCCAATAAAGTCAAATATGCACCAATTACAGATATGGATAATTGAATGCGATGACGCACTCACTTTGTATCTCAAACCTGCTGCTGTTTGATGCTCTTTCTGTTATTTACCACCAAAACGTATCACACGCTTGAATATTACAGCAGCAGGTCAGACTTTAAGTTAATCTCACAATTCTCGGAGGCAGAGGGCAGCAGATATAATCGCAGTGCTTGAGTTAAACCTAAACGGGCAGAGCCAAAACCACAGATTGCTAGTTGGCAAGCTCGAATGGCAAATAAATAACCCTGATCAAAAATGGCCAGCATTAATCAAGAAAGCGGGGTTTTTAATAATACTGTAGCTGCTTTCTCTCCACCATTGAGGTTGAACTCAGCCAGTGAAATTGTTTCTGCCTCAGAGAAAAAGCTTGTTTAACCAATCTGCACTATAGAAAAGCCTTACTTACTGTACTTCCTTTTCTACTGCAATAAAAATCAGTCATCTGTATTTGTTATTATTGCAGCTGAAACTTTAGTATAATTTAATTTAGGAACATTTAGAACATGTTGGTTGGTGGTTATTGTAACAAATTGCAGGGGGGGAAAAAACAGTTCATGACATTAAGTTAACTGTTTCATTTCAGTTCAGTTCGATTTTAGCTGTTAGCATGGCTTAATGAATGGTCAGTCGATCCAACACTTTTGTCCAGACTGAAATAAATATCTATGTAGCTAGTTAGTGCTAATTCATAAAAAATAACATTCTTATGCGCTAAACTAAGACAGTGAACATATTAAACATTAAACCTCCTTAAAATCAGCATGTTAACATGATCATTCTGAACATGTTAGCATGCTAACATGTAGCTCAAGGCACCACCAAATACGGAGTCACAGAACTGCTATTCACAGCCATACTAGTCCGGTTTAAATCTACTTTAGATAGCTGCTAGGCCCAACAACAGCTTATATTAATCACTCAGAAGGTTGAAATTGCAGTTATATGCCTCTGTGCTGTTTTTAGGGTTGTCCGTTCATCTGCCCGTCCATCTGTCTGTCTGCCTGAGACATTATCGCGATGTCTCACGAATGCCATGATGGAATTCCTTCAAACTTTGCACAAATGTCCACTTGGACTCACAGATGAATTGATTTGATTTTGGAGGTCAAAAGTCAAGGTCATTGTGACCTCAAGTACATTTCATTCTCATGAGTGCGATATCTCAGGAACACCTCGATGGAATTTCTTCAAATTTGGTACAAATGTCCATTTGGCCTCCAGGATGAACTGAAGACAGCATGTTTTTCACTGGAAATGATTCACTGAAGGGAAAAAAAATCCACATGGGAAAAAAACAAAAACAACAACAACAACAACAACAAAAACCTCTATACATTTTAAAAACTGGACAGACATGGAACTTAACTTCAACTTGACTCGTTGGCAGAGGCACAAAACTTAAAGGCAGTAATTCTGTTTATTTATTTATCTATTATTTTTAAAGAAATGCAATAATAGCTGTTTTTTCAAAGGAATTGAAAAGGAATTGAAAATCTTTTGAGTCAGTGGTTCGCCTGTACTGTAGAGCCCTTGACCCACAAAATAAAATCACAGTAAAAATGTGGTTTATTCACACTGTGCAAACCATAAGTATCCTAACATGTTCTCTCATTTTCTCCCCTCGACATAATTAAAGTCCAGAGAGTTGTACCCATGTATCACAATAAATATCTCAAAGGCACGATTGAACTCTCTGTGCATTCATGGTCCGTACAATTGTGTAGCACAATGTGATTACTTGGTCAATATGCAGCCCTGCGTGCTGCACTCCTGAGCAGCTCTGTGCGAGCCGACTGATGGTGGCACCGCTTCATTGATGTCGTTCGTTTGAAAACTGAATGAATGGTGCAGATTAAGGATCATCTTTTATGCCATACAGGGAAATTCATCATCTCCCCTTCCCACTCACTGAGACACACGCATGTGTAATCCACCTCTGCTTTAGAAATGGAGATTAGAAGAACAGTTCAGTTGTCCTCTTATGTAGCTTATATGGGAATTCAATGATGCATGTTTACATTTCTGTTGAGAGATTCGGTTTAAATCTTCAGCACATTTTTATCATGCCTTCGTGTTTCATTTCTTGAATTGCTGCATGGAAAATTGGATTTCTTCTCACTGTTGGTTACTCAGAAATACTTGAATTGCAAAGAGAATTTTTCTTGTCTCTTAACATCTTTCTGCCGTAAAAATCAAGTATTTGTTTTGACCTCGCCTTAAATGCCTGCCTTAAGTGCCTTAAATTTTTAAGTTGAGTGAATTTGAAAATACAAGTTGAGGCAATTTCGTAATGATTCAAAACAACTAAACATTTCTAATTAAATAAACTTGGCATTAATTCAATTGTACTTGAGAAACAATAAGATATTATTGTTTTATTAAGTTTCTGAAGTTCTGAAGTGTTCTGAAAACATATACTAGAAATTTTAAGTTGAATTCACTTGAATAAATAATGCTTGATATGTATAACATTCATGTACATTAATGAGAAATTACTAGTTGATGCCACTAAATCCCTATATGATATTTCCAGTGCTATCTACCTATATATCTACCTACCTACGTATGTACATACCTATCTATATCATTCTTAAAAATAAAGAAATTAATTATTTGTTTCAGCTTAAAGTGGTTGAAGTCCAGACAGCCTTAAAATTTTAAAAGTAACTTTTTTGAATAATGATAATAACTTGAATAAATAAAACAGCATATTTATTTTGATAAGCAAATATAATCTAAGCCTTTCTCCATTTTTTGCCACATCCATCCATCCATCCATCCATCCATCCATCCATCCATCCATCCATTCCTGTCTCAGTCTGTTCAACCCTTCCATTCCTCCTTCGAAGGTGTAAGGAATAGCATCAGGCGTTTTGCAGTGCTTAATTGCATTCCCAAGCTGATTTTTTAATCCAAGGCAATTTAATTAACTTGGAGCCCTTCCTGATTTCCTGCTGGCTTTGATGCATTTGAAACGACATAAAAAATGATTGGATATTTCCTGGAATATTCCAGCAATAGAAGGACGACTCCTGGAAGCATCCCGCTGATTGTGTGCGTGTTCGCTCAGTCAAACCACGAAAAACACGCTCCCCCAAAAAAGGTTGAAAGCATCAGGCCAGGGATGATTCTATTTTCTGTGAGCGGTGGATCCAGATGGAGAGAGGAGCTGACAGTCAGAGGTACTAGGGTTGATGTTTTATTTTTTTTCTTGTAAAGAAAGACTTACAGAGACAGTAAGGAAGATAGAGGTGCAGAGATGAGAGGTGGTGCTGTGTTAGGAGGTGTACAGTTGGGAGGACGCATCTTGCTGTCAGAGGAGGCGGTATATCTGTCTCAGATTATGTTGAGATGATGGCTTCATCTTTATGGCCTGTTTATCTGTTCAGGATATTTACAGGATGACATGACAACAGCTCAGGCAGCAGGAGGGGAAGAGGAGGCCGGGTGGAGCACTGTAGCCCCTTACGTGCTTGTTTGCATTCCTCTGCATAAAAGATTAAAGGCGAAGAGAATGCAAATCCTTGTAGATTTAAAGAGGTTGTTTAGAGATTATTTGAAGTGGAGTTGTATGAGGCACTTATCAATAGTCAGTGTTTTAGCTATAATAGATGGTGGTCGGCACACCGCCACTGGAGAAGCAGAGAAGAGTACCAGCAGGGAAGCTAAGCAATGATTTGCTGTGCACAAGATCAGCAGCGAAACGTATTTTAGCCACTTAACAAAAGTCCACCCAAAAAATATATATATCAATTTTAGGGGTGTAACGATACACAAAAATCTCGGTTCGATACGTACCTCGGTTTTGAGGTCACGGTTCGGTTCATTTTCGATACAGTATGGGAACAAAAAGCAAAACCTAAATTTTCTTGTTGTTCATTTGGGTGTACTTCATACCGGAGCTCAATCACCTTGAGCATGTGTTTAAAACCAGGATTTTCAACAACTGAATATGTCTTAGATCCGCTGCTATAAAAACTCCAATGGCTCTTGTTATAGCTTTGGCCCGATCTGAATTGCCAGGGAGAGGCTGCTTGAATGCCGAGGTCAGCTGCGTTTGCACTATGTTGGTTTTTCTTCTTGTAGCGGTGATATTTACACTCGGGTGGTGCCGTTTTAGGTCAGTTAGCATGTTTGTCGTGTTGCCGGAGACATACCTGATCTCAGCTGATCAGTGTCAGCACACCGCCCTCGTTTTATCCACCTGTCTTTCTCCGTTGCAATATTTAACCAGGAAGCCGAAGTGTTCCCAAGCAGGAGACTTTAGCGACAGGGGAGGGTCTTCAAGCTCCGGTTTACTGCTAGCAGTAGCCATCATGCGCACGGGCTGCAGGTGTAGCTGCACATGTTAGCGGCGGAACGTAAACACACGCAACTTCTGGCCCGTGAGCCAAAAAAAAAAATAAAAATTCCGGCCCGTGAACTCACCCGTGCACAGCCCTGTACCGAACCGAACGTCGCGTACCGAAACGGTTCAATACAAATACATGTATTGTTACACCCCTAATCAATTTACATGTACACTATATTTAGAATATTTTCATGGCTTTACGTTGCCATCAGGCAGCCTTTTCTGATGCCAGATATGATTCTCTCCAAACCAACCAAACTCCATGGGCAAAATCTGTCATTTTAGCTCACAGAACACTGGAGCTGCTGCTCTTCAGCTACTCTGTGTTCTAGGAGGTAAAATGACTGATTTTGCCAATGGAGTTTGGTTGGTTTTGGAGAGAACGATATTTGTTCCTTGTAGGAAAATGTTGTCTGACAACAAACCAAAGCTGTGAAAATATTCCAAACATTGTATACACTTGAACTGATAGTGATTTTTTTTATGTGAACCTTTTTGGCTGAAATAGGTTTTGTTGCTGACTCTGTCCACAGCAGTTCATTCCTTAGCTTCCTTGCTGGTGCTCCTCTCTGCTTCTCCAAACTGCAGGTGCACAGACGACCATCTACCGTAGCTAATACATTATTGATGAAGTATCTCATACAACCCCATATAAAATAATCCGAACTATGACTTTAATGCAAAGAGAATGCAAACACACGTTTCACCTTTCTGTCCCTTGTCTCTCGCCGTCATCTAAAAAGCCTCTCAATAACAATCTAGTTTAACATCCTTCCTCCAGCATCCCCTCCTCCTCCTTCTCTTCCTCCTCCTCCTCTCTCACAGCTAACACTCTTCATGGTGTCTTGCCACGCGTTAAACCCCTAATAGCTGTGTTTTGCTCAGTGATTTTCATTTAGGACTATTCTTTGCTAAAGCGCAGGCCTCTTTGAAGTGTCTCCAGATTGAAAAAAAAACAACAAAAAAACAAACAATCTGTTGTGTTGTGAAGGAGTTGGCTATTTATTCAGGATGGCATCATTTGCATGGCGCTGGCACCCCGAGGACTGAGAGGCTAAACTTGAAACAGGATGTAGTTTCTTTTAAAATCATCTCTATTGCATAATTCATTAAATTGACATTATCTTTATTCATACGCATTGTGATGTATGTGAATCATGCTTGTGTGTATGAATTGGTCTCAGAAGGAGGGCGCTTTTAACATGAATACATAGCTGTTTTCCATGGAGAAAAGCTAATTTCTAGATAGGAAGCAGGCTGTAACGCTGCCTTTTTTGCGCTAAGTGTGTATGTGTGTGTTATCCTAGTTGTCAGTACGCTGGCTTTCTATACTTTCATCACTTGCCAGTGTGTGTGAAAGTGCGTATTTTTTCTGTGTAGCCTATATATGCCTATTTGTGGCTCTTCCCTGCTCCTCCACTGTGTCTATGCTAATCTTGCTCTCCCAAATGTGTGTGTGTATGCACCTACCTGTGTGTGTCAATGTGTCAAAGTGTGTGTGTGTGTGTGTGAGAGAGAGAGAGAGAGAGAGAGAGAGAGAGAGAGAGGGAGAGAGAGGGAGAGAGAGAGAGCTTTGCTGGAAGGAAACAGCTGTCTCTCTGTATGTCAGGCCTGGGATCTGAAGGGGTAAGGGAGTAAAGAAGGAGGAGGAGGAGGAGGGAGGAGGATGAAGAGCACTGCAGTGCCGGGGGAGCTATGACAGCCATCACACTTAGAAAACTGCGACACACAGAACCCAAACCGCACACAAAGGCACACACACCTTGATGACAGTGTGAAGGTTGTTTGGAGAGCCCTTGGGTGTTTTGCGGTGTGCTAGTTAAAAATCCTTGGGTGAAATTTTTTTTTACTATCCAAGTCATTACGTCTGCACACGCGCGACGGTCTGACTTTGTGGGATCCTGAAGGCTGATGATGATATTTTTAAGACTGAAACAGCTCAAATCATCGGAGTTGTTACATTTGACCGTTTTCATTTCCAGTGCTCAGGGTTTTTCTTTCATATGTTCAAACTCAAACTGTCAGTGTGGAAAAAAGCCTTTGAAACATCATTCATTTATCATTTAAATGCTCTATTGTGTTCAGTGGTGGAGGATAATATTACTGTGAGATGTGTGATGAACTGAAATCTATTTAAACAGAAATTCAGTTACATGACAGCAGATAACACAACTGGCTGATATTCACATCAAAAGAATCAACTGGTTGAGACTGAATGTTAGGCCTCTACACCTTCCTTTTTTCCTTCCTTCTATCTGTCTTTCCTTCTTTCCTTACTCCCTTTTCTTCCTCATTTCTTCCTTGTCTTCTTTCTTACCTTACCTCTATCTGTCCCTCTCTCTTTTGTTCCTTCCATCCCTCCTTCCCTTCCTTGTTTCTTTCCTTCTTTCTATCTGTCATTCTTTCAACTTCTTTTTTTTCTGTCCTTCATTGACCGTCTTTCTTTCCTTATTTCTTTGCTCCATTCCTTCTTTCCCTCCTCATTTCTCTTTTTTCTTCCCTCTGTCTGCCCACTTTTCTTTGTCTTTCCTTTCATTCCTCCTTCCTTATTTAAATTTTTACCCATTGTTCCTTCCTTCCTTCATTCCTTCCAATTTGTCTTCTTTTTATTTGTCTCCCCTTACTTCCCTCCGTCCTTCCTTTCTTCACTCTTTCCTCATTTCCCTCTTTATTTTATATATTTTTTTGTCTTTCCTACCTTCCTTCCATCTTTCCCTTTCTCTTTTTTTTTTTTTTGGGCTCTCCTTCCTTACCTTTTCATTTTCTTTCTATCTTTCTTTCTGTCTCTTTGTCCGTCTGTCTGTCTGTCTTTCTCTTCATATCTTCTCACTCTCAAACACTAAACGTGTACCACCACTGTGTACCACCCACAGAGCTCTCACTCATAGAAAATAACCTGTCACACAGCTTCCATTTGAGCACCATATCCTGCCATAAGATTACATTGGAGGGTTATAGCAGCAACACCAGCACACGTATCGTCAGATGCAAACGTGCAGGTGTGCCTGTCTCATTTGCTGGTGAAAGGCTTTTTTCTCAATTTATCAAATGTCATTGCTCTAAAGGTCAGCCTTCACATGTGTTATGCTTGAGATAAAACAATGCACCGCCTCCTCTCATCTCCACTCTCCCTATAGTGGTGCTGATGGTGTTTTTTTTTTTTTTTCTGTTGACCCTTAGATGGGATTCACTATCTAACCCTCTCATGTATTAAAGCTTACCTGTGTCCTCACAGCTCAACACCTCCCTCTTGAGGTTTAAAAAAATCTGTGTGTGTGTGTGTGTGAGCGCGCGCGTGTACAGTATGATCCTATATTTGTGTATGGGTGAGTATGGTGTAAGTTTTGTGTGTGAGTGTGAGTGTGCGCTCACTTTGCCGTGCTTGTGGGTTTGACGGATGATGTGTGACAAGTGTGTGGAGTCAGCCCTTTGGTGGGAACCCGCTGGGGCTGGAAGATGCCCTTGTCCTTTTATATTTTACAGCATATCTTTTTACTCCTCTGCTCTGTTTCCCCTTTACGCTGTGGCCTATATGACCATCGCTGTGGGTTTATGGCGATCGATTGACAGTTTGACTTTGAAACCACATAAAAGATCCGCTGTGACACGGTAATATTTTGGGTGTTATACGTTACTTTGGGCAAGATATTCATTCTTATTGTAAAGTCAAAGGAAACAACATTTTAACGACATTTTGTTTCCATAATTCAGCTCAGCTTCAGATAAAACTGAATACTGCAGATGGGTACCGGAGCACGAGCAAGGATTGTTGAAAAGTGAGCAGGTTGGACCATGAAAAACTTGAAAAGAGGAGAAAAATAAAGTCCACTGTGCATTCAGTTGTGTGGAGGGAATTCACAGTGAAATGCTTCATGCATAATGCTGAGCTGTCACAACTTTTGGATTCCTCATAATGAATAGCTTGTAGCCGCTGAGACGCAACACTGATGTTTTAAAAGTAGAAAAAAACATGGATTTGGGCTGTGAGCAGCCAGAAGAGCTCAACTAAAGGAGCATTTTGTGCATAATTTTGTTTAATATGACATGGTTTCTCTAGACCTTCACAGACTTTCTATAATCTGCTTCTTGATAGCCTCCCAGCTTTCTGGAAAAGCAATAGTAAATTGCTGAAATAACCGAGTTTGAGATTATTTTCATTACCAATTTATCTGTCAGTCGTTTTCTTGATTAATTGATGAGTGATTTGGTTCATGAAATGTCAAAAAATGGTGAAACATGTTGATCAAGGTTTCCCAACGCCAAAGGTAACGTCCTCAAATGTCTTGTTTTGTCCACAACCCAAGTATTCTCAGTTGAAGATACTTCAGAATGATTAACTGATTATCAAAATTGCACTGATTTGCATTTCCACTGCCGCTTTTAATGCGTCCGACTGTGCTGGGTCGTGTCTAAAATGGAGCATCTCTGGAGTTGGGCCAGAGCGTGCCCAACCCACCTCCAAATGAATTGCAGAGACGTCTCGTCCACTACAGCCAAGTCGTCTCCCCCTCAAACAAGCTGTGTTGTGAGACTCAAACTCAAGAGCAGAGAGAGAGAGGTGTCTCTGTGTTTTAAAAGCGCTCGGTGCTTTAGTAGCTTCTAACTGATCTCTGTGGTTTTGGATTTTGTTTCTCTATTGCATCACTGTTTGCACATTCAGGTATCTGCTTTATTTCACTGTTTCATGTTTGCTTTCAGCTTATCGGAGTCATGTTAAGTTACAGCTGATGAAAACCTTTTATTTCCTGATTTTGCTCCTTCGTAATAAAAGCCTGTAAACAACAAAATAACTGGGGGATTTATTGTGAAGAAATTAAGTGTTTATTCACCACTTTACAGCCACTCGACTGAAGCTAAACACACTTTCTAGTGGGTCACCCTGTTAAGATGGAGCTGCAAATCCTTCCTATGTCGGGCTGAGGTGCCGAGTCGAAATGAGTCAAGCCAGCACATGTGGAAAAGGTGAACATGATACCCAGATATCCTGCAACAGTGTATCAGCCAGCTGCACACAGCAGACTCGTGCTACAGGTTTACCATCCTGGTCGGTGTGCGATGGTTTTATACCACAGGGACAAGACAGTCAGTGTTCAGCTGTGCTGTGTAGGAGTATGTGCCTCTCACTTTCAACTGATCGCTGAAGGCAGGAGCGGGACCAACACCAGAATTTTATTTGGACAGAGTGAATCTGATGAGTGTATTTTTATTTACAGCTCGAGGCAAAATAGCTTTTTTCTGACTTGATGTCAATAACAGGGCAAAAGGAAATGCCTCTTCCTTCCTCTCTGTCTCCTGCTGGTGTTGCAGAGGTCAGCGGTGTCCTGTACATGCAGGTAGATTTTCCAGATGCAGCGCTCTCGTTCACCTTTATATTCTCACTCCGCTGTGTGTTTGCTGCTAGACCTCCACTGCCCCGCTGGCTGCCGGGGCCCCTCGCTCGGAGCGAAGAGGGGAGCGGAGCCAAGAAACTGTCTGGCCACCCAGTGTAAACTATGTGTTTACAGCAAGGCCAGGGTCACACTGGGCGTGCTCGGCTCAGTACGTCTCACCTGCTGCTGCCGATGATAAAAGATCTGATGGCTGGGGAGACAGGCGCCTACAGTGGCGCCACCAAATCCTACGCTCTTAGAAATAAATATTCCAAAAGGGTTCTTCCTGAAGGGCTGAGGTTCTACTCAGCCTATTACACCATAGGCGAGTTCTCTGTAGAACCTCATAGGGGTTTGGGGTCGAACTTTTCACAGAGGCTTCCAGGTACAACCCTTTATGTTGGGTTCAAGGTAGAACAGTCTGAATGGGTTCCAAGTGGAACCTTTATAAAAGGTACTACCAGGAACCAAACAGAGTTCTTCAAAGAACTTTTGATGGTACTACTTAAAACTTGAATTTCTAAGAGTGAAAACCTTGTATTCACCAAATGTCAACGTTAAATGAGGAAAGAGTTCTGAGTAGAATCCCCTGGGTGGGTTCTAGATGGAACCCTTACAATATAAAAGGTTTCTTGGTAAAACCACCTTTGTAGGTTCTTGTAAGCAGCCTTAGAAGGTCAAAAAGTTCCTACAGAGAGGGTTCTAAATTGAACTGTTGCACTATAAAAGGGTTCTCATTAGAACCTCTCATGGGGGTTCTTGGTTTAAGTTTTCATAGACATTTATAGGTATAACCCTTTGTGTTTGGTTCTGGGTAGAACCCTCTGGATGGGTTCAAATTTGAACCTTTATAAAAGGTTCTACCAGAAACCAAAAGGGTTTACCTATGGGGACATGCCAAAGAACCCTATATGATTTTAGTTAGAACTTTAATTTCTAGGAATGAAAACCTTGTATTTGCCAAATGTCAACTTTAAATGAAGAAAGAGTTCACCAGAACCCCCTGGATGGGTTCTTGTTAGCACCCTTAGAAGATGGAAAGTTTGTGGATAGAACCCCCATCATTACACCAGGAGGGTATAAAAGTTGTAAAAGGTTCTGCAGGAACCAAAAAGTGTTTTCCTGTGGGGTCGAGCTAAAGAACCCTATATGATACTAAGAGCGTACATGAAAAATATACTGCTGCCCCAACAGAGCAGAATCTGGCAGTTGTACCATGCCTCACTGTAGAGGAAAAGAAATGTATTCTGCCTTCTTCTGGCAGCCTGGTGCAAGATATCTACTTATCATTCAGCATAAATCCGCTGTGGATTTGTAAATATTTTAAAGGTTAAGCTCAACCAGGCAGCCCAAAGTGAAGAGGGCGAGTGGCTCTTGAGCAAGCAACATCTCTGCCCTCCTCTCTGTTTTCTCTGAGCTCAGTGCATACTGTGTTCTCAAACATTTATAGACTTTATTATGTGGTCATGCATTTATGTATGTTTCCTCTGCCTTACGTTGACGGCGCAGCTTCCCTGAGACAACATGCCCCTAATGGTTTGCTTGATCAGAACACGCTCAGATTTGCCTGAACACAGGTGCTCCTGTTAGAGGATTCAAACATAATGTTACGTAACGCGTAACAGCTGCATATTTGTTAGTTCAAAGAACACTGAGAGACATCTACTGTAGTTTGTCCCCAGATATTCTCCTCATTTAACTTCACTGCCTTTGTCACAGTTAATCTCTTCTCCTTTCTTTACTTCTTCCTCTCTCTTCAGTCGTCCTCCTCTCCCTCGGTCAGTGGCGGAGGGGGGGCGTCATGCCATGCTCTAAATAACTTTATTGACATTTGAATTGGATGTGGATCACGGTAATTATCCAGCCTTCCTGCTTCCTGGCTGGCATTCAGCGAGAGGAGAGCATCAGTGCAGCCACATCTCAAGCCGGGCCACAGGGAGAGAAATTTGTCTCAGATGCAAACACATGCTTGTA
>JAJHUR010085967.1:0-28132 GCA_027495735.1 Lutjanus campechanus | reverse complement strand
GATTCTTACTTTCAGGTGATTATATACAAATGAAAACGTACTTATGAATATTATATTCCATTTTTGTCTGCCAATCTTGCACCCTGGACCTTTAAATTCCAACATGAAATATTCAGGTATGTTTAATGTCACAGTAATATTACAGTAAGATCTGATTTGATTCAAAGGACTGTATTTGACTTGGTTTCTTTGCTTTCTTACTGTGGGTTTAGAAAAATCTGTGTTGCGTTGAACACTAAATTGCACAGGAGCACTTCTACAGTGCAACAACTTTATTTATTTGCAGCTGCTGTATTCCTGTACAGTCGGCACCTTGCTCATTTGGGTGTGTGTGCAATATCTGCTGTATGATTACAGTTCATAACCTTCAGCGCATGCCATCTAACTCTGTTCCCACCTCCCCTGTAACTGGCACTCTATCAAGTAAAGCTGAAATAAATCAACAGAAGCTGTAATTATTCCTACCAGAACAGAGTTGTTGCCGGTGCTGTTGCTGCTGCTGTGTTTTGTAGTCACCAGAGGTAGTGTGACTGTGTGTGTGTGTGTGTGTGTGTGTGTGTGTGCTGCTGTTGCAGTCTGCTCCCAGTGTCTGCCGACAGAGGATTAATCTCCCCAGCTGAGGCAGTAGCTAAGGTCAGCAAGGGAAATATTTCATAAGTGTCAGCTTGGCCCGTAGCCCTCAACGCGGAGTTCGAAATGAGAATGCACGGTCGCATAACAAACGGCCGTGTGTGACTTTGCGAGGCTCACACGGAGCACATGAGGAGGGGGGGAACGCGTGATATATGGCAGTGCTTCACTTTCATGTATTCATCTGAGCCGGTGAATTACTGCCAGGGACAAGCACGGTGCTTTGTCACCACAAGGACCCAGTTGAGACAAATATTTTGGCCACGCGGGGTCTGTGTCTGGAATGCGTTTTCCATTACTGCCTCTTCTCAAACCTGCTTTTTTATTTAAGGAGAATTCATAAAAGTAAACCCCGACTTCTACTTTATTTTGTTCAATTAAATAAAGCAGGGTCGTTTCAAAAACCCACTACATGGGTTGGTTTCCACACTGTAAAACATCATAATGGAATTTAGTGGGATCTTTTCTCAATAATGTAAAGTTTTATTTATTCCAGTTAGGGCTATGACGGTATGGATTTTTTTCTTACCCCAGTTACAAAGCAACAGACTGCCTCCATAATTATATTTTATTGAACTTTATTGAGGTTGGCTTTAAGTGTGGTGTAGCTCCTTTAAGGAACAGAGAAATACATAATGTGTGTGTGGTGTGTAAGTGAGTGAAAGCGAGCAGCAAACTGAAAGTGATTGTAATGCCCCTTGTGGAGCAGAAACTTAAACTTGGCAGCAAGTTGTCAGTCTGGCAGTAAATGTACAGTTCAGGTTTCACTGTATCAGTTAATAAAAGCTGCAGGTTCTCAAGATGAAGAATACTCTTCTTCTTGTTATTTCCCAACTACTTCAAAAGTTGAGCAGGAAAGGCTAACATTAAGCTAATGCTAATGCTAGTATTTTACCTTTGCAATGTCGGCTCTGGTGCGATAGTATTCCTTTCAGAAACTTTGTAATCCAGCCCTGAACCGCAGTGTCTTTTTTGAAGACGGGGTAAAATAAATCTGAAATGATAAATCCAACACCCAGCGTCATCTTAATGCAGTTATCGTCACAGCCTTAATTCATGTTAATTAAGTGTTTAATTCCAGGTTATCTTCACAACACTTAAGAACTAAACATAAGGTTTTTGTTTTTTTCTTATATTTAAGTCTTTTGACTTGAAATGATGAGTTGGATGAGTGTATTCTGGATGTTAAATCAACTAATTAAATTAAGTTTCAACATGTTAGGAGACTTCCCAGCATGCTTTGCTTGAAAGTTACTCTCCTTAGAGCCTTCTCTTTTTACAGTTTGAAGAAAACATGATGCAAACCTACTTAAGTATTGAATTAATTAATTAAAAATTAATAAAATATATGTGATAATGTGATTTTAAGCTTATAGAACATGTTTTCTTAGTTTTAACATAATTAAAATCAAGTTTATTTGACAGGAAAGGTTTATTTGTTTTGAATGACCTCAAATTGTCTTTTCAAATTTCAATTAAAATTTTTAAGGCAGCCTGGACACTAAGTTGTTAAAGTTAAAATGAAGTTTATTTTTTACAGTGCATTAGGTCGTAATTGATCTTACATATTGACTTTGTCATATTCCCTGTGTTTAATACTCTCAATGTTGCAGATTTTTCTGCTCCTGTGGTGACCCAGGGTTGGCAGGCACATGCAGAGAGATTAATGGCATGGGCGGGCCGCTTCAATAACCGTTTGTTTGATGTGTCAAGCCTGAAAGGCGCTGATTTACTTACACGTTGATAGGCTTTTAATTGAGCGATGCCATCCCTTGTCACGTCAAAGCCAGCCGGCAGCTGACATGACTGTGCCTCACTGCGGGCTGCGATGATTGACATGTACCGCGGGGCCCCGCCCATCCCGCCTCTCATCATCATCCCCGGGTTATGTTTGGCAGCAACTTTTGTGGCTACTGCAATCTCCAATAACTTCTGTTGTTTATGGGGTTATGAATGCCAGTAAGAGTCATTCTTTTTCGAGATTGAGCAACCTCCTTTTTCAAAACTTCATTGTCCTGATGAGAAACTGCGTTGCGGTTTGGATTTTACGACAAAAGAGGAGTGGTTTTCAAAGAGAGACAGAGAGGACAGACTGTATGTTCCCAGCTGCCTCCCCCTCAACAAAGGTTGGATGATGAAGACACAGAGGCGGTGACTCTGACCATGAGTGGAGGAAGCAGCATTGACTTTAACAAGCGTGAGGAATGTGCTGGGAAGATTTTCTTTGCATGGCCCGTTGTTGTTCCTTTTAGCAGACCTGTCACGGCTCCAGCTTGTGAATACCTTGATTGTGCTTCTATCAAAATGACCCCCCTCCGTTGTCGGACTGACGGAAAAGAAAAAACATCTTTTGATGTCATCTGAAATTTCACACAACAATGCAGGACGATCTGATTTGAGGCAGACGCTGTCTGGCGGCGCAGGCCCCGTTCTCCCTCCACCTTCTCCCCACGCCTCCTCCTCCTCCTCCTCCTCTCTCCGTGCTCTTGATAACTTCTCCGTGTGGAGGACAATAGCCGCTTTTGTTTCCGAGTGTGGAGAGAGGACTTGAGGTTGCGCGGGTGTGGGCGGTGTGCAGCCTACGTGCCTGTCTGTGAATGCGTTTCAGGTGTAGCGAGTACGACAAGGCAGAACCCCGCGCGGTGTAGGATTCGGAAATAAAAGTGCCAATCTGCGAACACAGAGGGAAGCCTATTATCCCGGCGTGATTATAATGCAGACAGATAGACGACAGGTAGGCAGAGTGGATAAGAGCGTTAGCTTGCGAGACGTGAGGAGCTGACAAGAGAGACAATCTCCCTCCTAAACTGGAGAGATAAGGTTGTCAGCCGCAGCTCCGACTCTGACACACACACAGATACTACACAGGCCGTCAGATAGATGATACTGTACAAGAACTACAAAAACACACACTTTTCAGATGGTATCGCGCACAGTGTGGCCTTTATGTTTGCAGATGTGGCAAAAGTACACACATTCTTTACTCAAATAGAAGTACACATACAAAAGGACAGATTAACTTCTTTACTTCTTTAAGTGAAAAAGTACAGGTTCTGAAATGTACTCAAAATAGCCCACGCAGACACGACTTATTTCTTGTTACATCCTTCTTGTCTTGTTATGTCTTTAGCAGTCACTTTTGTTTTATGTCTTTTAAGTTGCTTTTGTCGTCTTAGGTCTTTTTTGTTGTGTTACATCATTCTCATCTTGTTACATCTTTTACATAGTGTTCTTCTTGTCACGCCTTTTTTGTTTTCTTTTTAAAAATCTTTTTACGTCATTTTCGTCTTGTTACACCTTTAACGTCAAATTCATTGTTACACGTTTTTTATTTTGTTGTCTTTTTTGTCGTTACATCTTATGTGTTTTAAGTAGTTTTTTTTTTTCTTGTTACGTCCTTTACGTCGTTTTAGTCTTGTTACGTCTTTTCGTTGTGTTATGTCTTTTTTTGTCTTTTTTATGTCTTTTAAGTCGTGTTTGTCTTGTTATAACTTTTCTTTTGTTTTTTTCACTTTTTTCTCTACATTTTTTACATCTTTCATGTTGTGTTACATCTTTTTCTCTTGTCACATTTTGCAACATTTTTTTTTCTGTTTTTGTCATCTTGTTACGTCTTTTGTCATTTTCATCTTTTTTTGTCGTTACATCTTTTTCACCATGTTAAGTCCCATCATGCTGAGTCTTTTTTGTCATTTTTTATGATGTTTTTGTCTTGTCATGTGTTCTGCTGCGTTTTCATCTTGATATGTCTTTTACGTTGTTTTCGTCCTATTATGTGTTTGTGTCACGGCACACAATGATAAAAATTAATAAAAACAATCAATAATTCCTCTCAAATGCATAAAAACTGAAATAACCTTGTTTTGAAGATGTAAGGAGTAGGAGGGAGTTAAAGTAAAAAGTTGTCAGAAAAATAAATACTTAGGTAACAAAGTATTTGTACTTTGTTACTTCCCACCTCTGTCTGTTTGTCTGTGTTTGTGTGAGCATGGGCGACATCTTCTCGCTTGCACACTCAACTGTGAAAGGATTAGTATGTGTATGTCAAAGACAGAGGGAGAGGCAACCACAGCAAGATAAACGAGGAAGTGTGAATACATTAAGTACACTGTGTAGATATTGTTTGTGGACCTTTCAGCTCAAGGAAATCCTTGTTTCAACATTCTGTCCTGGCTGGAATGTTGCCTGCGAGGCTCTTTTAAGTGTTTGGGTCTAAATGCCATGTCTGCTACACCCCATGAAACTGTCTTAATCCACTTTTTTTTCTCCCCTTGGTTTTATTACTGCTGGAGAAAACACTAGGGGTAGAGCAGAGCCCCAGCCTCAGGCCTCTATTCCCATTCCACACACCCCATAAGTCAGTCACAGATAATTAAATAGGAGTTATTTACACTCGTTTTTCCCTCCTTTGCCTCTCTGGCGCTTTTATCATTTCTCTCTCCTTCTCTTTGTACAGTACGACACGCAGCCAGACCTTGTCAAAGTCTGGCTGACACCAGCGAGGGCCTGTGGAAGTATAATAACTTGAGAAGAAAAGAAGAAACAAGACTCTTATGAGCTCACATCAATGTCAGCCCCTCATTAAACAATCACACAGAGCATCTACATAACGCTAATCCCAGTGTGCGCCACAAAACGCCTCAGCACTTCCAAACACGGAGCACAAGACAAACGAGCAGATGAGGATTTGCTTGAGCCAGGTTTGAAGAATTCGGCTGCCTAATGTCAGCGTTATATATTTACTCTGGAGTCAGGCGAACAGCAGCTTTTCAACACGGGGATGAATTAGGCCCCGCCACAGAGCTATGGCGTCCATTACAGGCCTCAGTGGCTCTATAAATCACAGGATCACAGGGGCATGTGGGGTCCGCTCCTCCTCGCTCCTCCTCAGCCTCATCCTGGGGGTTTTGTTTGGCCGCTGTTCCAGCCAAACCCACTGCTTTGATACATACAGCCACGGAGAGGCATGGAAATGCCCCCGAGGGCCGGCGGGGCCCTGGACATGCTGAGAAGCCTCTTTAACGGGAAAGCTGTCCCCTTAAAATATCCACAACAGGAAGCAGCCATCAGTCATCGACACGCCAAAACAGCTGTTACCAGCCTACATCAAGGGGACACATGAAAGGAGCTGCTCCCTGTTGTTTGAGCCCTCCCTTGTTTCATTCTCTCGCTGCCTTTGTCTGGCTTTTCCCAGTGCCCTCCTCTTTGGTCTCCTTTTTAAACGCCCCCCCTTCCTCATACAACTCCACCCACACTGCAGCGACTTCACCCACTCACCCTTTTAACAAGTGGATGACTACGTGATAAACAAGAGCACAATTGGAAACCTCACAACTTAACTGCACTCTTAGGAAAACAGGTGCAGACTAGAACCATAAAGGGTTCTTCAGTTTGTCCTCATAGGAGAGCCCTTTTCGGGCACTGGTAGCCAGAGATGGGAAGTAACTAAGTAAAAATACTTAGTTACCATACTTAAGTAGATTTTTCAGGTGTCTGTACTTGAGTATTTCTTTTTCACTTGGAACCCTTTCAGAGAGTTCTACGTGGAACCCAAAAGGTTTTATCTAGAACCATCTGTGAAGGGTTTCGCCCAGAAACTCCCATGTAGGGTTCACCAGAGAACTTTCCACCAACATGGAACCGGAACTGTTCCATTTCCCTATCCTAATTTGGAAAAGTTCTGAGCATTTCCACCAAGAATAAACTGGTTTGGAACCAGGAAAACTGGTTCTCTGCTGGAACCAAAAATAGCAGGTTTTTCTTGGGAACCAAAGTGAGCATGTCATGTTCTACAGGTTATTATGCATTATAATCAAGGATGTCATCAACAGAGGGTGTTGCACAACGGTTCCACTTAAAACAGGTGGGAATGCAGAGATCACTAGATAGTGCCAAGGTTCCAGGGATCTTGGACGGAATCGGTTAAAGAACCACAGCTATTTTGGTGGAAAAGAACCTCTTGTGGTTCTTGTGAGAACAAATTTATATCCCCAGGGTTTTATCTTGAACACACTCAGGGGATTTTATCATGAACCCTTTTATATTATGGTACAAAGAACCCTTGACAAACCCTTTCTTCAGAAAAGGGTTCTGGGTAGAGCCTCAGGCCTTCAAGAGGAACCCTTTTGGAACCCTTGTTTCTAAGAGTGAAGCACTAGTCTGCCTTGTAAAGAAAAGTCTGATATCCCCTTTAAGCCCTCAGTGTTACCTTTAAATCTCACAGTTGTTGTACGTCACCTGTTTACGTGTCTCGGCCCAGAGGTGGTGACAGACGGTTTTAAACAAACAGACAGATTCAAAAGCAGATAGTGGTGCACTTAGCCCGACGGCGTGCACGTTGGCGTTCACATATCCTCGGATCCCTGCAGGTCATTGAGGCGTGAGTGGCAGTGTGTGGGTGATGAGTGAGGACTAAGCCTAATGATGACAGGTCAAACAGTGACGCCGTTGAGTGAGGCTGAAGTGACTTCATCCTTTCCTCTCAGCTGCAGATAAATGGCAGCGGCCATTATGATCGCGGAGCCGTCTGATGGCGGTACAGTTTGATAAGGCCGGCCTGTGTTGTGAAATGTCAAACAAGTTTACCTATTAAAGCTCAGAAGAAAGGCTCATTCTGCTTTGCTTTAGCTAGTAATCAATGATCCATGACACTACTTTAAACAGAGTGAACACAAGAGTGTTGTAATATGTTGGATTATGGATCGGGTAGCTCTGGCCAAGCCATCTGATTAGCTGAGGAGGCGTTCCATCCAGGATGGAAATCCCCATAAAGCACAGCTTGTTGTTCTTTATGGAAAATGAAATTAAGTCACTGGGGTTGCTAATGTGTAACCAAACTCTATTGTCCTTTTGTTTTCCCTGTTTAATGCTCATGTACAAGCTTTTAAAACATCTGATACATCTGTAACACTTGTTTAAAAAAAGACAAAAAGCTCATAGTGTTTTTGGAGTGTGTTACAGTCAACGCAAAAACTAAAGATGTCATTCACTGTCACAGCAAAATTCATGAAAATCGAATCATGTCAATTTGTTTTTATCTAGAAAAATTGAATTAAGCCGAGCAGCTGCTGCAGTTTGGTTGCTATAATGCAATAAAGCCATTAACATACCAGAAATGTCCAGTTTGGACAGTAGATTATTATTTTTGACTTAATGCAATGATTTACAACAAAGGTGGCAACACATTCCATATGGAGTTGAATGCACAATTTGTTGTTTGTTCTGATGCTAGGGCATGTCACATTAAAACGTTAACAAAAGACGTCGTTAAACAGCCACCAGTGCAGATGAACATTTGTCTGTCATGACTCAGGCAGAAATTGTGCTCATGGACGAGGTATTGTATTAAAGCTACAATATGTAACGTTAAAATGCCATAAAACTCAAGACATATGTTATATATTTTGTTTAGTTGTGTACTTAAATTATCCCAGATGTTTCCAGAAATGTCCAGATGTACAGAAATCCCTAATTTATTCAAGGTAAAGGTGATTTTCCTACTAGCTTTTGCTAGCTAGCTGCTGGTAACTACCGGGAAAACATGGGATATGTCGGATATGTCAGATAGTGAGGAAGGAAGTCGGCACATGTTACTAAATATAACGTGAATAAAACTGTAATGTTCTTATCCATGAGTGATTTCTGTCTGAGTCACATCAAATAAATCACCCATGGTGGTTGTTTAAATGTGACGATGACAACTCCCATGATCTTCCCATGATGGTTTTAATGTTAGTGTCTCATGGCAGAGATTACATATTGTGCATGTAAGTTTAATAGGACCTGACCGACACTGGATATTTGAGGCTGATGCCAATAACAATATTAGGGTGTTCAAAATTTCTGATGTGAACATATTAGCCAATATTGCAATGATCCATCAAATATGCTTACATTTGTGACAAAGATATGTAATAGAGGCAGAATATTTTACAGTTTTACAATAAAACTTATTGTCCAAAATGACAGATGCCCGCAGTGTGTGGTCACTGAAAACAGTCAATTTTCACTGTCATGTTTAATAATAGTAATCAGATGATTTGTCTTTAAAATGTGTTTATTTATACATATATAAGCAATCCATAAAGGCCAACAGCAGATCAATAATACTGGCTGCCTGATACATCTGTGTGGCTGTAATATTTGAATTCATGAAAAAGGTCAAATATATATAATTTGCTGCCAATAAAAGTTTAAAAAAAAATAAAAATACTGGCAGAACCATATATCTGTTGAGCACTAAAGTTTTATTCACGCTGTGTTTAGTGATGTTTGTTCCTTTCTCACTCACAGAGCTGTAGCAAATGCACCATTATCATAAATAAAATGACTGGATTTGATAATTGTTGGGAACAGTACACAACTCAACAAAATATATCACATATGTTCAGGGTGTTTAGACACTTTAATGCAGAAATGTTACACATTACAGCTTTAATTCTCCATAGTTGACACTTACCAGGTAAGTTTGTGTTTTTTCATAAAGTGTACGAGGCAAATCAGTGATACAGTATTTAATCATTTATTGAATGTCTATTTTTCATGTGGCTTTTGGAGGTCACTGACACACATTTCCACCCATACATTAACTGACCGGCTCTGAGGGTGAGGCCATGAGACAAACCGCGCCCCCTCCCATTGTCCCGCCTCTGCTTATGAATGCGGGCACTTGTGATTGGACGGCGGCTCATTGCTTTGAAATCCCTCCCCTCACGTCGTTAGTATGTGGAAGAAGTGAGGCACTGTGAGGCTGCAGCAGAGGGAGAGATACACACACCGGAGGACTGCCTGTCACACACACTAACCTCTGCGGGGATATTCCTTCCACTTTGCCCCGAATTCTGACGAGCAGAGACTACTGATGGTGTTTTGCTTGTTCCTCTTTTTTTCCCCAGCGCTGGATGAAGGAATATTTAGGGATAATTAGAGGATGACATTCGGGCGATTTTTTCCTCTTTAGAGACAGCTTGGATCGGACACGGTGGACGCGCACTGCGCACATGCCCTTCTGGATTACCGCACTCTCTTCTGTTGAATTTATCACCATGAAACGTGCTGGTCAATGAGTTTCAACCCTGCTGCGTCCGCTCCTTACTCACCGCCGTCCCATTTCGAGCCCCGATCCAGATGAGAGATCCCCCCGGTGGACCTGAACCGCTTTTACGCAGCCAGTCCCCGGAGCGCAGCGCCGCCGCCGACGCCGCCAGCGGTGAGCCACACCGCACAGGAGCGGGAAAACCGTACGTTTCCGTACCCACGTCCTGTCCCTCTCCCTCGGATCCTTCACGCCAGGCTAAAAGGCTCCCCATCCGGATCATAAAGATGTTGACGGCGCACAGCGGCCACTTGCTGCACCCGGAGTATCTCCAGCCCCTCACGTCCGCGCCAGTCAGCATTGAAGTAAGTAAATAATAATAATAAAAAAAAGACATTTTCTCACAGATCAGTTACTGTCATCTGGTGGCGTTTTTCTTTCTGATATTAATCATATAAGATTAAGTACAAGGCGTGTGTTGTTGTGAGTGTTTCTGACAAATATGCCAGCATATGCGCCATTTTACGCACAGCCGTTTATTGGCAAGTTTATTAAACACCAGAGTTCAGACATGTAAAATAACTGCATATAATATACGGTTTGAAAAGTAATATAACCGGTTTACTGATACAATACAATCATAATTTCCCTATCCAAATCTGTCTTTCTTTCTTTCTTTCTTTCTTTCTTTCTTTCTTTCTGTTTTAAACTTGGCTTCAACACCTGAGTTCCTGTGTTCTGTCAGATATAAATACACAACTCAGGGCTTTATAAGAAATATATATTTAGCCCATTATTTGGCTGTTAAAATACTTGAGCAGATTTTTTTTTAAAGTATGTATCTTTATAATTATAATGGAGTGGATATGGCTGATGTTAATATAAAATCAAACAGTTTGTTCACCTTCTTGCTCTCTTTTTTTCCTCCTCAGCTCGATGCCAAGAAGAGTCCTCTGGCTCTTCTGGCCCAGACCTGCTCTCAAATTGGCAAACCAGACCCTTCCTCCTCCTCCAAGCTGGCCTCCCTCTCCTCTGGCAGTCTGGGGGACAAGGAATCGTCCAGCCGATCTTCCAAATCTGGAGAGCAGCACCACTCCCTGGAGGACAAGTCGAGCTTCAAGCCTTACTCCAAGTCACCGGGTGACTGTCGGAAGGATGTTCCAGTGACGAAAGGGCCCTCGGATAAAGCAGCTTTCAGGGTGCCAAATGGAAGCTCCGGCAGCGGTGGCACTGCTTCATGTCCGCCCTTTCCTCCCCATTCCCAGTCACCCAACTCCAGCTCTCCTCCCCTGCACACTCAGAGCCAGCCCCACAGACAAAGCCATTCCCCCTCCACGCAGCCCCCACCACACTCCCAGGCCTCGCATATGGACAGCAAACCTGGGAGCTCGGAGCAGGCCAGCTCGGACTCTAACAACAACAGCAGCGCTGGCAAAAAAGACTCAGATGCGGCTAAGTCAGGGATGGATGGGGCTCAGTTAGCCAACTCCAGCCACATAAGGGCCAGTGCCAACTCCAGCAATGCCAGCTCTGCCAGCAGCCCGCGGCCGGAGAGCAAGGCCGACCTGCAGGCCTCCTCGCAGCCTGGCCTGGGCTCCGGGCACATTGCTCCCGTGTCCCCGTTCAAACCAGGACATTCTGTCTTCCCATTGCCCCCTGCTTCCATGGGCTACCACGGCTCCATCGTGGGGGCCTATGCCGGCTACCCCTCCCAGTTTGTTCCCGGCTTGGATCCTACCAAGTCAAGTTTGGGGTTAGGACTTCCAGGAAAGCACCCCAGCTCCAGCCCGCTCACCGGAGCTTCACCCCCGTCCCTGATGCAGGGTTTGTGTCGGGACCCGTACTGTCTGACTTACCCCAATGCACCCCACCTAGGTGGAAGTAACTGCTCCACCTGCGTCCACGACCCCTCCAGCCTCAAGTCCGGTTTCCCCCTGGTTTACCCCTCCCACCACCTCCATTCCCTGCACTCCAGCTCCTTGTCTTCTAGCACCACTCCTTCCCTGTCCCACCCACTTTACACCTACGGTTTCATGCTCCCCAATGAACCGCTCCCTCATGCTTGTAATTGGGTGTCCGTTGGTGGTCCATGTGACAAGCGTTTTGCCACATCAGAGGAGCTACTAGCCCACTTGCGCACCCACACAGCCCTGCCCGGGATGGTGGACAGTAAGCTGTTGTCAGCCTACCCTTCATCAGTCTCATCCACAGCCTCCTGCCACCTCCACCTGCCCCCACCCAGCAGCCCGGGCACCCTGCCCAGCTCCTTCTCCCTCAGAGGCTCTCCTGGCCTGGGCCTGGCTCGCTACCACCCCTACAGCAAGTCCCACCTGGCCGGAGCTCCAGGACTTCCAATGCCATCCCTCCCCTCCTCCTCAGCCTACTACTCCCCCTACGCCCTCTATAGCCAGAGACTGGGTTCGGCCTCGGCCCTCGGCTACCAGTGATATCAGACACAGTGTTGATGCCCACGCACTGCAGGCACCGGCTTGGACTCTCCGGAGCCGCCCTGAAGATGGATTCTTAGAGATTGGGGTCATCACCAGTCCAGGGCATCGTGCCCGACGGCCTGCCTGCCAGGAATACCACCTGTTAGCCTCAGGATTGTGACTGGCGCTCCAAAGGCGAAAAAGCCTGTGACGGATGGTCTGCAGCACAGAACCAACAGACTTTAAAGAGACACAGAGTTTGAAAATGATGGAATTGTGGGATTATTACGACAGTCTTGATTTTGGTTTTTGTTTTTCTCTATTAGCTGTCTCCCAGAACTGAAAGTCTGTATTTATTTTTCACTCAAGCGCTTGGTATTCAACTCTGGGGGGAAATTTTTTGCTGTCCAAATAAATTGTTCTGAAGTATTCTAACTGAAAAAGAATGATTTAAGTATAGTACCATTATGCCTATCATACACTCTAAAAATAAAAATCTTGCACCACGATGTAGATGGACTGTGAGGCTTTTATTCTGGGGACCTCTTTTTATCTCCTTTTCCTCTCTGCTGTTGTTTTTTTTTTTTTTCCTCCATCTTATTCAGACTCTGGAGAATTGCATGTCCACGAGAATGATCTTGAACAATGCCATTATTTTTATTTGTAAATATGCAAAGATGTAATATTTTTTCAAGCTTCCTTGGGGTCACGACGCAAATGGTACAAAAGATAAGAAAAGATGACATAAATAAAATCGATTAATGATGGCTGTGCTATCCAACCAACAGGAAAAGGTCTTATTTTGTTAAATAAATGACTCATGACTGCATCTTAACTTGTTTTTTCCTTACTGATTGCTATATATAGCACCATGAGGTAGCTTTTTGTCAAAAGAGGATGGAGTAAATCTCACCAGACGGCTGCACTGCACTTATCTGGGTCTATCTATCATTATGGCTGTTACAGCCACGCTATAAGCGGCTATGTGTAATATTTCATGGCTCATATCAGCTGACAGGTCTGTCCCGAGGAGGGCAGGCTGGGTCACATTAGCTATGTTAGCAAAGTCTCTGAGGACTTCCATCCCTCCTCCTCCTCTCCATCACCAGCATTGCTTTTGTTGTCGTGAGTGCAGCTTTTAATTGCTGATTCTTGTTTGCGAGGCCTAGAAAACAGCCTCCTCAGCAGAGTGGATGGCGGCGCGGAGTGGCCGCTGGGTCACTGGGACTTCAATAATGACCTGAGGGAGGTGTCGACCCAGGATCTCCTCACGCTCTGACGGATTGGCCCGCAACACAAAGGCCAGAGCTGACAATGGGAGGCGGTTAATAGAGAAATATTCATCAAAGTCCTGACACCTCCCCTGAGGAGAGGAGAGTGGGCTCTCTTTTTCTTTTTTTTTTTTTACAGGAGCCACAAACATGGAGGCCTCCATCCGTCCGTCCTCATGTGGAGAGCCATTTTCTCACTGCTGTGGTTTAACTGAAGTCAGCATCTCTACTCCGAGTTGTTAGATACTAATTCAACAGGAAGGAGTGGGTCTATCTTAAAGCCGCACCGCTGCCATTAGAGTGTCCGGGCCCCTGATAATGTCTCCGTGTCTCCACTCTATTTGGCTGACAGGGCGTAGGTGGCTCAGAGCGAAGAGGCTGCAGTCTCCGAGGCGGCTATTGACCCCGACTCCCAGACTCCTCTACTCTCGCGCTTCATTAGCACTCCAGACAGGGGAAAGGCGAGCACAGGTGTCACTTGACAGGACCATTAACAAAATGGATGACCCTCCCAAACCACATCCAGCCCCTGCCACACCAGCAAGGTCACGGCGCCCTGATCACCGCTCTGGGCAGCTCTGTGGGACGCTGCACTTATTTTTCTTCTTTAGAAACTGGAGCCGTGCAGGACAGACTTTACTTTCTTATTGCTGCTTTTTTTTCTGATGGAGTTCATAAAGTAGTCTAGACAAAATGGGTCAAGGATATTCTGGTTTTACTGCTGTATTGCATATATGTATTTAGTGCAACATATTTCTTTGTGACTTGCAGAGTCGTGCCACTAGAGATACTCTGGATTGTGTTGCCCCCTAAAGTTGTGTCGGTGAAGTACAGGTGAAATGTGTGTCAGAAGGGTGGGTGCCTCCTTACAGACAGGCCGAAATACACATCTAACAGCGCTATCTTGAAGTTTATATGTGTTAATGTGGATTTTGGGATGCTGTTTTACAAAGAGAAGATAGAGAGCTGGTTACATTGGCTTGAATCAGTGGATGATTCATACCGGAGGTCACGCAGAGGGGAGAGCTCTCAATCTTGTCGGGGAGGTGGAATTAATTCCACTGTTGCCAGTTTACACTCGTTCATCAAATGCCTCACTATTCTCCCCATCCCCGCGCTCATCAATCTCCTCCATCTATCTTCTTCCCCCACACACTCTCGCAGCTGAGTCAACACCCACACACTCCATTTATGTCGCCTGTGTGAGGCTGTGTGTGTGTGTGTGTGTGTAAGTATGTGTGTTCAGCACCAATCCTTTGTCCACATAAAGTGACACATGTGAGGCTGAATCCTGAGTCCACGAAGAATAACACAAATGTTATTTTGTCGGAAAAAAAAGAGCGATGTTGTGTTGCAATGTGTGAAATCTTCCAGTTTTAACATTTAAGTCAAGTCATCCAAGAAAGTTAAAATAACCACCAAACCTCAGGGAAATTTTTGGAGACGTAAACCCCCAAATTGTCATCAATTTGTCAAGAAGAAGTTAATAATATAATCCCAAAATATTTGAGCCACTGGTTTGGCAGCATATTGAGAGTTATACTCCACTGTAAAAACACCAAATTTGCAAAGTAATTTCATACCATATTATCTTTTACTCAAATAGAAATATTTTCCATCAGCACTAAGTTCTGAAGGTGTGCAGGGTTTTTTAACTTTTGCCAGTTTTATCAAAATAAATGACTACAAACACAGCAGAAAGAAGTCGCATTTCACTTAAAAAAGTAATACTCTGTTTTTGTTATTATCAAAGGAGAAATAGAAGAGGAAATAACTTTTTAAAAAGCTGACCTTCTACATATTTAAAAGAAAAGTTTAACATCTTTCTTGCCAAAATGTGTTATGGAACTTTATGTTACAGCAACATTTGTTTTTCTGCCTGAACCCTTCTGCTCATACTTTTCTTTATCTTTTCTTTATCTCGACGATGGCAAGACAGAAAATCTACATTTGTATGATTCTTATACTGTCTTAGACCTTTTTTTTTACTGAGACTTGGATGATGACATTGATACCTCTCTCCTATCAGTTTGTTAATTATGACCTGCAGCAGATTAGTTTAGCTTAGTTCAGCATAAAGGTTCCAATTCAGAGGTAACTAAATTAGCATACAAGCAACTTTAAAGCTCATGACAAGAGTGAAAAATTTAATGCTGGTTTATTCCTTGAAGCTAGCAGAAGTCTGGATGATGGAGGTCACGTAGTCAGAGTAATGATTGCAGCAACAGTAATACTGTAACAATGGTGGAATTCATGCTACTTGTATTTTACTTTTTTGCCACTTTCTGCTTCTACTTCACTACATCCCAGAAGCAAATATTGTAATATTGTTTTCCCCACAATACTTATCTGACAGCTTTAGTTTTCAGGTTCTCACTCCCTTCCTAACTGCTCTGAAAACCACATATCTCTAAATGTGCTGGTTTTGAACACAAGTGTTTCCCATAAACTGGATAAAACTGGATGAAGGATGAAGTGTTCCTTTATGGGCTGAGAAAATTTTCCTACCTCTTAAGCTAAATAAACTATTTAAAAACCCTCTTGGATTAGCTGGAAAAGTTTTTCTAACACCATGACTTTTTAGATATACTTGGTTCTCACAGGACAACGGCACTAAAACACATGATGATCTTATAGAATATGATGCATTTCTATATATTAAACTACTTAACAGCATATGAAAAAGTTCAAATTAGCACGACCTTGAACATCAAATAAACAAATAAAATTCAATGTTCACATGCAGCAGGAATATTGATCCAAAAACATCAGATATAATAGTAAAAACTTTGTACATTATGCTGATAATACTTAGATACTTTTACTTAAAGGACCAGTGCGAATATTTAGTGGTATTTAGCAGTGAGCTTGCAGATTATAAACACCTTGTCTCACCCTCCGCTTCCAAGCATGTAGGAGAAATTCATGCAAAATGTGAGAAGCTGTGTCTAGAGCCAGCATTTGATTTGTCCATTCTGGGCTTCTGTAGAAACATGGTAGTCTCCATGAAAGAGGACTCATGCCCTCTGTGGATTTCTAAGGCATCAAAAACACAACAATATATAAATAAATGCCAATAAATCCCTGTAAATTTTGCATTTAAAGTAAGGTTTTGTATGTAGGACTTTTACTTGCAGAGGATTATTTTCACAGTGTGCAATTAGTACTTTTACTGAAGTAAACTGTGCAATAGCAAAAGTACTAGAATACTATCAGTAATCAAAGAAGCAGTATCAGTATCAGTGGAGATAGTGACGGTGATGGAGGGGACTAATATTTTCCCCTCCGTGCGTCAGTGCTGAGACAGTGCAGAGTGCCACTGTGAGGTCCTGAGCAGCCGGCTGACAGGCCTGGTGATTAATGACGACAGGGTGTGGAGCTGCTCTTCAATTAGACGCCAGCTCTAGCCCGGCTCACCATCCCCGCTGACAGCCGGGACACAGAGAGAGAGAGAGAGGAGCTGTGTCTCCAGAACAAAACATTAACCTCAACTCCATGACTACCACCTCTGTGTTTAACATCAGGACACAATACAGAGCCTTCGGCATCCAACAGTGACCGCAGTGTTAAAGCAACCCAGATGGCGTGAACACATCCCTCATCAGGGCCTGTCACACAATCTCTGCTTTATTTCTCCACATAAACCCTGTGACTGACTGGTTTACATGCCTGCTTCAGCTCCTCCTCTCATTCACGTCTGCACTCAGCCGCGCTGTAATGCTCGCTTTGAAAACAATAACAGCCGCAGTAAAGACTTCCTGCTTGTTTAGCGGGTTGAATGCCGGTCCGAACAACTTCCTCCCTAAATTCCAAGTACAGTAATGATCTCTTGATCAGAGGAATGAGAGGATTATTAGAACTTTGCTTCCTCTTGATTAGTCTGCACATTTGTGCCGGCATTTAGTTTTTAAAACTAGCAAACATGCTGTCTGTCAGGGAGGGATGAAATGACTGTGGACAATAACCTGGGCTGGTATTAACTTACTGGGTTTCGTTTGAAAAACTATGATATCAATACTAATACCACTACCCTCGAAGTGCTCCCAATAACAATAAAATACTTCACTGGATACTTTTGTTTTCTACTTAATTTGACACGAATCATGTGAATAGAAGCATTCCTGAAATAATCCTTCTGCAGTTTATGAATTTATTTTTTATCTGACACCACAGGCGTGTTGTATTGCCATACTTTTGAACATTTTGGTGGCATCTTGGTACACTGAAGTGACAACTCTGTCCAATAAACTGAGTTCGACATCTCCACACCACAAACTGTATGGGTTGTAGCTGCTGCGGTACTGGGCCAATCACGTCACATTAATTTGAAGAATGCTGTGATTGGCTGTGACCAAAACCATACAAATAGTCTTTTATTCTAAATTTGGGTACAAAAAGGATCAAATGCAGATAATGTACAGTGAGCTGGTCGTTATTATGAAATAAATCAGGACATGATGATACAGGACCCAAACGCAAAGCAGAGGGGTCTTGTTATTTTACAATAATGACCTGCTCACTGTACATTATCCCGCTTGTTACATGTTTATGTACCAAAAAAATAATTTGACACAAAATATAAATTTTAAAATGGTTTTAGTCATTTAGTAATGATTTTATTGTTCATCCAGGGTCTATGATCAGAACTGTCCATAACAATGGTCTGTTCTTCATAATATACATGATATAAAAAACATAATTTAATATACAGAAATAACAGACCCTAGAACGCTGTAATTGACCAATCAGAACTGAGTATTTAACAAAGCCATGTAATAACCAGGCATAATCATTATATATACTGTTATACATTCAAATATGTTTCAAGGTTTATTTGTCATTCTGCATCACAGGGTTTCACAAAAAAACATACACAAATATGATCAGCTTATGTTATTTTCCCATAAAAGTAATATGGAAATATAACCGCAAGCAGCAGTTGATGGGGTTCAAGCAGAATCCACCGTTTTAGAGAAGAAAAGAGCTTGAAAAGCTTGAAGAGCAGGTAGGTGAGGACCTGCGCACCCTTTGTGTCTTCAGGTGAAGTGATTTGCACTGTGAGCCATTGAGGATATGCTTTATCATGTGCCTTCACACATCTATAATAATAACTTTACTTAGATAGCACCTTTAAAAGCAGCGTTTGCAAAGCGCTTTGACAGACAAAGCAAAAAGAGCAGGATACCCAGGAGGCAATATAACAACAGAGAGCCAACAGAATGAGGCCAAACAGAAAAGCAAGACAGAATTAAGCTTAAATTGAAACAAAACTAAGACACAAGAAAAACACAGTAAAACATAGAAAAAATAAGACAGAACGATAAAAGAAATAAGAACAGGACAAACATTACAGAAGAATAAATGAAAACAGAGGGAGGAGAATGCAGAGATGACATGGCATGATGTTGTCTAGTCAATATAAATAAATAAAAATGGATGACAAGACGACATCACATAATGTCAATATAAATAAATACTAATGAAAGAATAAAAGGATTAAAATAGTTCGAAAAGACAACATCACACAAAAGCAAGTCTATAAAAATAAACGGGTTGTAAGAAGTGGTTGATGTTACCGATTCCGCGAGCCCGAACTCTTCAGGCAGGTCGTTCTAAAGTCAAGGGGCTCTGATGGCAGCGCGGTCGCCCTTTAGATTTAAGCCTCGACTTTGGAGCAGCCAGGAGGGCCCCGCCCAGGGACCTAAGGCTCTGCGTACTGGCTCATAAGGGATCAACATTTCAACTAAGTAGCTTGGGGCCAGACCCATACAGGCTTTAAAAGTGATCAGTAAAATCTTAAAATCAATTCTAAAATGCACAGGGAGCCCATGGAGGGAAGCCAGGACTGAGGTAATGTAGTAAGGAATGAAATGACACGAGCCAAACAGGAAGGACTGTTTTTTGCAGCGTCAGTCAGCACACATTGGTTACATAACGTGCATGCAACAAACTTATGTTATTATGTAAAGAAAGCATCCTTGTGGCATCACATTTTCATGTGAGATTTAGATAGCTAAAGTTAGCAAGCTAACAGCAGTTGTTAGCTAACAGTTTTTAGTGTTGACTAGCTAACACAAGTGCTTAGCTAGCTAGTAATTAGTACCAAAGGGGCGTCATGAACAAAAAAACCTGCCAGTCAGACAACTATATGTAAATAAACTGCACATGAAACTGCCAGTACCTGACGTTACACAGACCTGGCAGTTAACTTACAGCTAGCTCCAGTGTTTAAGCTCAGTGAAAGCAGTTCCACTTCCAACACATCCACATCACAGTCACTGACCTACAGCTATGTGGTGTAGAGCCACTCCAGAAGGGGGTATTGATGACCAGGGGAAGAAATATAGAAATATAATATACAGAAATATAAAGCGATTTGTGCTTTTTTCTTTATATATTTATCTTATTCTTCTTTCTTTCATATCATTATTGAATTGAATTAATATTTACTTCTCTTTTTTGTTATTATTGTATCAGTCAAACTTTGGCAATATTCTTCTGCTTTAACCTTTAACCTTCAGGGCTGAAATGTGCTGTAACACCAGCTGCTGTGTGCGATCACCCTCCTTTTTAATTAAGTTAGGCCTTATGCAAGTCCATAATGACAGTTCTTGACAACTAATTGGTACTGATCCTTAAAATCCTGTAGACATTTTATATTTATTTTGTGCTGTGAAGCAGTAAAAGTTACATACACAGAGTTATTATAGACTGAAAAATATATAAATTCAATATATATATATGTAGAAAATGTATATATATGTATACATAATAAAAAAGACTAACCTAAAATCTATGTACCATAAATCTAAAAGGTTGTATAACTCCTGCCTTTGCGTTGATCCATTTATTGATTAGTGAGATGGCCTGTCAGCTCAGCTGTAGCTTCGGATAGAGAAATAGTGCTTTTGATTTAATTTTCAGCCAGGCCTGACCTTGGCAAACCTCACTTGGCCTCGACATGGAAAGCTGCCCAGAGCTGCTGCGGTCTCTCCAAAGTTCCAGTGGTGTGAGTGAGCACCGTTAATAGACATACCCTCCCTAACCACCAGTGGAGAAATGAACGTTTCAATTACAGTACGGTGCACTGCTAATAGCACTTGGACGGCGCGTCCAGCTGGATTCCATTTGTTGCCGCGCTGGGAGATCGGAGAAGATGTCACGAGCGTTCGGCGATGAACGTGCCTTGGCGAGGAACGACGGGCAGCTCTGATGCTCCTGACTGACAGCTCGGTTTCTTCTTCCACTTCGGGACGGCCTGCGGTCATAATGTACTCACTTTAAGCATCACGGGCCCTATGTCTGTTTTATGTCTCCCCTGGATGGGCATCCAGACTCAGAGGCTGCCATTATGATGATTACACTCATCTTATCCACTGCACTGCAGGCCAGGATACACAGTTTACACACACTTATATATTAGCTGCTGAACTTCTCTTGCTGGATTGTTGCAACCACATTAAGGCAGATTTCTGAAGATAAATTTATAGAGATATCCTCAGGGTTCTAAGTCAATTATTGATTACCTCTTAAAAAAATAATCAGTAACTGTTCAGAGTATCATGATATTAAAGTAATGTAACTTGATTACTTTCAGTTACTTTTGGTTCAGTTACTTTACCTTAATACTAAACGGTTTTATTTTTATTTTTAATTATTTGTCCAGCTATTTCTTCTTTTGTTATGCATTAATGCATGTTTGGGCAGAGGTAATTATGGGCATTTAAATGTACTTTGTATAGGTACTCAGACTTCACACTCAAACTTTAAGTGAACTTTAAGGCAGAACTGTCTTTATACTGTGATGTTGTTCTTTTCTGATTTAAAGACAAAATTAATGTTGAATTTCCACCATTCATTATCAAGGCCATAATGAACTGACTGTAAAATTAGCTGGTTTTGTTGTAATGTGTGCACACTGCATGTGGTAGTATATTGTTCTTTATGTTAAAATGTATTTTAAAATCATAATCCTGCTAAATAGTCCCCGTTTGTACTACATGCAACTGTAATCTGATTCAAGTTTTTTTTTTGACTGTAATAGAATACAGTTACCTTCTTGTATCCTAATTACATAATCCTGTTACTTGTAAGCCATTACTTCCCAAGCCTGCATACACTGGATAATAAATAATATAAAGAAACGGGCAAGATAAATGAGAGGGAAGATGTTAGGAAAGAACACGTAGAAACAAGAGCAAACACACTCATCAGGTGATGTGGAAAAAATTACCCATAAATTGCCCAATTGCTTAAAAATGTCACAGATGTCTCAGCATTCCTCTTCATTCACTGAACACACACAAGATGTTTGGTAGCTGAGTGACAGTTAAGTGTGACTTCAGCAGCCAGGACCAAACAGTGTTCAGTGTGTGTGTTTGTGCCACCATCACTCAGCTGTGTGGTATTCAGACATCTCACGACTGTTTAAACAGATACATTATTCCACATGTCAACACGTTGTAGGAGCCCAGCCCATACACACGCCGCCTGTATACATTACACATCTGTATCAATGACACATTCACTCAATAATGCATGTGAGTTGGGTTTGTCAGCCTGTGTAACAGACGACGTATTACAGCTATAATTCTGCATTAAAGTCTAAAAAACCCAGACATATGTGATATATTTATTTGAGTTGTGTACTTACATTATCCCAAATGTTTTGAACAATGTTCAGAGAAATGCATAATTTATTAATTTTTTGTTAGCCGCCGCTAGCTAGTTATTATAACTTCCAGCAAACAATGGGATACATAAAATAGCTGCTGTGAAAAAGTCTGTTGTGTTGCAGAGATATCTACTGAAGTTAGCATGCTAACCAGCTAGTGCTCTGTCTCGTAATACTTCTTTAACCTCCAGAGGCAACAGTGAGTCACTGTAGCATTCAATCTGCCCTCAGTCAAGTAGCACTGCCCCGAGGGCCATTATGTTCTGTGGCAAAGAGAGAAGTGATTAAAATAGAAACAAAACAAGAGTTAAAGGGATAGTTCACCCAAAATTGAAAATTCAGTCATTATCTATTCACTCTCATGCCGATTGAGAGTCATGTTTATATTATTAGTCTGCAAAACACTGCTGGAGTTGAAGTGAACGGTGATCAGTTTTCTTGACATTTTATGTTTTTTATTCTGTTGGGTTTTTTTTATATTTGAAAACTGGTCACCATTCACTTCCATTGTTTGGGAGATTCAGCATTTTTTCTGTGAAACTCCAGCAGTGTTTTGTTGACTAATAACTAAACCCAACCATCAGTAAACATCAGGGTGAGTAATGACTGAATTTTCATTTTTGAGTGAACTACCCCTTTAACACTGGCGTTGCTTTCCACCCCTCTGGGTGCAGATCTTTGCAAGTAAATCGATGATGCTAAACTCACAGCATTTCTTATAAATTGGTAAGTACACAGCTGTTAATGCTAATCGTGGCTAATCAGCATTAGCTTATAAAGGTAGCTACTTGTATAATAAGTGTTAATATGTTTAGTAAGTTAGCTGTTTGTTGAAAAAGAGAAAGAATTGTAGGAGGGGCTATGCATTTCTTTGTTTCTTACGGTACAGGTAGGCGCCCCCAACTTTCTTGCGATGAGCTGAGTATGAATTCCACTGGTGGCCAGTTCTTACATATAGCTCCTTTAAGTGTCCCTTAAAGCCATGCCAGTGAGCCAGCATGTGCACTATCATTACCAGCACTGCTTGATAGAACAGAGCCATTAATGCTATTAATATTTAATGATGGCTCTGCACTTACCTGTGCTTTTCAATATCACTGCCATGAAAAGGGTACAAACATTTTCTTGCTGACTGTTTATAATGTCATCAAAACGGTGCATTGCAATCAATCAAGGTTAAAGGAGTATTCAAGTAATTTATGGTACTGCACTTCCATAAAACTGATGAGACTCACAAGAAGCAAGTTAATAATGAATGGTCAGAATCGGTGCAGCAGAAGACGCGATATTTTGACTTTACTCCCTGTGGGTCAAGCTGAAAAAAGATGACCAGACAAAATCTAATTTTTAAAAAGCTGTAATCAGCATTTTTAAAAATAACAATTGATCACCATTACTATTAGGTGCGACTCATGTTCCCACAGAGAATTGTCAACCAACTGGAGTTCCTCTCAGCTCTATGGAATGATTTAGCAGCAGCAGGTGACTGTTTTCAACAAAAACACTGAGTGCAATATCAAATTTGTTTTCCAAACCTTTCCATTTGCCCAGCTGGAACTCAAATAAGGAGATTTTCAACTGAGGAGATTTTCAGCCTCTCTTTCAGCTCTACTTCTCTTGTCTCCCTGAGGTGTTGAACTGACAGTTTTGGAGTCCCTGGACACTGTTGGTCCGGTGTGACACAGTGGCCTGATTCCTTCACAGTGGATGTAATAAGGTGTCCTGAGTTTACGTCCTGTAGATGAATAGACAGACAGACTAGAATATGAGACGGAAATCATTTTACCCACCATGTTAAAAGTGCAATATGATTTTGATTAGATTTTTTTTTTTTTTGCTTGACCTTAAATGGATTTTCTGAAGGACTCCCTGTGTATGAAGCTAAGCAATGTATTGCTGTAGGCAGAGTCCACAGAAAAACATATTTTAGCCACCTAAAAAAATAATCCGATTAAATGTACACTATATTTGCTTTACCTTGGTGTCAAGTGGCCCTTTTCAACAGGGAATCCGAACTAACCGTGTAAAGATAGGATATGCAGAATTTGACACTGGTTTTAAAATGCACAGTGGTCTTCTGTGGCTGAATGAACGGGACAGTGACAGCAGCAATGGTGGCCGAGCAACATTCAGAGGGAACTAAGTAAGGGAGTGCCGTTAGTGAGGACAAAGTGAAGTGAATTAGAAAAATAAAATGTTATTTTTTTGATTGTTTCACAGCCAAACAGTCTTCAAAATACTTTGCCTGTGTGTGTGCACATGTGTGTATCTCTCTCAGCACCTCTCTCAGGCAGAGAGCAGACCTCACACCTGCGGCACTTTTCCACACACAGAGCTGGCCCGTCTCGACTCGGTTTGACTCAGCCTGTCAGCCCAGCACGGCAGGGGTTTGCATTTCCATTACAACAGGGCTACCCACTTGAAGGTGTGTCTTTTACCTGAAGATGAGCATGAGGAGGCTTGAGTCAAGTGGCTGTAAAGCAGTGGATAAAGCGTTCATATGTGTCTCTGGGACAAACACACGGTTTCCTTAAATTCTTCACAATAAAAGTCCCTTGTTGTTTTGTTATTTAAATCCTTTTGTTATGAAACAGCACAAACAGGAAATGTTTTGGAAATGCAGATACCTGAAAGTACAAACCGCGACAGAGGAGAGAAACTACATTTCAATACATAAAGATTCTGTTAGAAGCTACAAAACTACTGAGGGCTGAACATAAAGAGACTTTAAGAAACATTTCCCTCTGGTCTCCTGCACACACATGAGCTGAGTATCATAACACTCGCTTGTTCATCACAGGTTGGCCGTGGTCAACGGGATATCACTGCAGCCCACTTGGAGGCAGGTCAGGCTCGCTTTGGCCCCACTCCAGAGTAGGTCCATCTCGGGCGTGGCGCAGCGCACTGAAAGTGATAATTGAAATGCAATTCAGCAAGGGATGGTTTGGCTCGCCGCGACCAAAAGTGCAGGTGGAAAAGGCCCACTGGAGGCCTGGGGGCAACACACCACCGCCCAAAAGCTGACACCCAGATATGTCCCAAAAGCAGCAAAAGATGAAAAATAAAGCATGAGGCAGGGTTTCTGCTCATACAAACAAGACCACACATGACAAAGTTCATGATCCACTAGCATAACGTAACAAATATGTAGAGAGAGATGTGTCCCAAGTAACACGGATAAAAAATTTATCTTAATTTTGAATGTTTGAATGGTGCTGACCAGTCAAAAATGCTGTGAAAAGTTCTGTGTGTGAAAAGGCTTAAATGAAAAGTAGCAGCAGTCTTGCGTAACTGAGTCATGTTGCATGTTATCTATTGATTCCTTGATGAGAGCAGAATATCTGTTTCACAGTTTGAGCATGATTCTTGTTAAATGGCCCGGTTAAGCAAAGTGCATCCACACAAATGTATTACTGACAGCTCAGGCAGACGGCATCAGATGAGTATCAAGTTTCTAAATTTTTAACAGCAAAGCTCAAGTTTTATTTTATTTTTTTTAGCATTATGTAAATTTATAATGTGCTTTGTATGTTACTTTGTTACTATATCTTTCTCTTATTATTTTAACTTGTTTTACTATTTTTTTTATTTTGTCAATGATTGAACTGAATCTTTTCTTTTGGGAGAAAAATGAAAAACTCAATAAACATGTTGTTGAATAAACATTTTGGTGTGGAGACTGGATAGCATTGTGTCTTTATATATACAGTATAAGCGAGTCCGCTGATTGGAACATATGGGAACTCATGGTCAAATCAACTATCTCACCAAACACAGCTTGCATCACATTTTCACATCTCAGGGTCGGTTTACGTGTTTAAATTCCGGACAACCTTTACACATTAAGACGTCCGTGCTCCATGTTAGCGGTTCCACAGCGTCCATGACTTCTCTGTGTTTCATTTAGCAGGACTGTCAGTGTGAGTGTGCACTCACATACACAAGTTTATATTAGCTGAGGCCTTGCGGTTTGTTGAGCGAGGGTGAAAAAGAAAAAAAAAACTTTTTTTCCACAGGCAGCGCGTGATTATTTTTACTCTTTTTTTCGGAGAACCCTTTCGTTGACAGACCCCTCCCTCACCTCTGCAGTCCCTCCTCCACCTTAGAGTGAGTTAAGCCTATGATGGCGCTTGGGGCGAAAAAAAAAAAAAAGAGAAGAAAATGGGGAGGGGATAGGAGGGAGAGCCAGGGAGAGGGCGGGAAGGGAAACAGAGCTGATTATCCAAATACAGTCATTAAAGGGGAAATGTGTTTTTCAAGCTGTCAAGATGATTAATGGGTGAGAGCAAATCCTCACAAATGCTCTTGTTTAGTCTAACTGGCAGACACGATCCTGCCCATTGATTTATGGCAGGCCTGCTGTGTGAGACCATAGTGAGGTTAGAGGGTGTGTGTGTCTAAGGTTGTGTGTGTGAGCCTGTGTGTGTGTGCATGCGTATGGACGGCTCCTTGTGCGAGTGCATGTGTGTGTTCATGTATGCATATGTGTGGCGGCGTCGGAGGGAGGAAGGAGCGTGTTGGTCCACATGACCGGAGGAGTGACAGAGGAGAGCAGTGAGTGAATTCTCCTCATCAGCTTTCACCCTCCTCCGCTCTGACAAATCAGCTACACAAACCAGAGCAGGTTAGCTGACCGCTTTTTTTCATTATTTTATGGCTCCATGATTGAACATCAACAACAGGATCGATGTTCCATCCAGAATGAATCAAACAGCTGTCCAGAGGTGCTCAGGCTTTCATCTGTCACTCGCCAATATCCCCCCTCACAGATGAGATTGGAAGAGAATGAGCAATATTTCTCTCATTGCTCAACTGTAGCTGATGTTTATCTGGCTTGTGTTGTACATAACATTACCCAAACACCTCTTCATAGGGCAAGGCAGTCGTCGGTTAGA
Source organism: Lutjanus campechanus (assembly GCA_027495735.1). NCBI lineage: Eukaryota > Metazoa > Chordata > Actinopteri > Lutjaniformes > Lutjanidae > Lutjanus > Lutjanus campechanus. Next base: position 1,199 of record JAJHUR010085967.1, on the reverse strand, counting down.
ATTTAATAAACAGGGAGGTGTCATGACATGCTTTTAATTTAACCATTTGACATTTTGGCAAATACACTTATTTGCTTTTTGCCAAGAGGTAAATGAGAAGATCGATACAACTGTATCCAACCCGCTCTCATTGTTGTGAAATAACTGACCAGTGTTTTGTTGCGCCCCTCGGATTCTCATACAGATGCACAAGGTACCCTTTAGCATCTGTATGTGATGCGCCAGGCTGTCAGCTAACTCCAGTGTAAGGTGACGTAGGATAAAGACAGGGAAAGTCTGTGTAAGGAGAAGGTGGGGTGGATGGATTGCTTAAACAAACAGGGCTTTCACCCGGGAGGTTAAGGTCCTGTGTGAAGCTGAAGCTCAGTGTTATCTCAATTTTTAAGGTACAACTTTTAAGATACATAACACCATATAACAATACATGTGTCATGTGACTTATGTGATGAACAAACCTAACTACATAATGTAGCACAATGTCATATAACATATTGTAACGTATCATAACTAATGTGACATAACGTAATGTGACTTAACATAACGTAATGTGACATAACGTTACATAATGTAATGTAGCTCAATGTATTGTAGCACAATGCAACACAACATAACATAGCAAATTTGACAACTTAGGGTCTGAGTAAGGAGAAGGTGAGATGGATGGACTGCTTAAAGGTTTGTGTCCTGTAGGAAACGCAATTTTATCTCAAGTTTTAAGTTACAAATGTTAAGATACATAATGCTACATAACAATATATGCGTCACATGATTAATGTAACGCAACGTAATGTAACGTAACATAACATAACCTAACGTAACATTACATATCGTAACATGACATAATGAAATGTGATGTAACGTAACATGACATATCGTAATGTGACATAATGTTACATTATGTAATGTAGCTCAGTGTATTGTAGCACAATGTAACCAGGGTTCTAAATTAACACCCGCCAACCCACCAAATGCGGGTTAAAATTCATATTGGCGGGTGTTGATAAAAACTTACTAGCCAGTTTGGCCGGTGATGCATGAGGCAATCATGTCAGTCAGAGCCGCTCTACAGTTCTCGGTCATTTGTCCCCCTGGCAGTCCTTCCTACATTTCCCCTGAACACTGCCGTAATGCTACGTGATGACGTATAAGACGCCCATTGGCTGTGCGCAGGCAGTCTGTAGTGCAACCGGTGCGAGAAA
>JAJHUR010085966.1:0-14048 GCA_027495735.1 Lutjanus campechanus | reverse complement strand
TAAATCAATTGAAAAATACGCTACTTTGGCTCTGATGCAGCTGCCTTTGTCTGTAGTCTCATTCAACGTCCTGCCCTCTGCACCGACTGTTAATCAGTTGACTTTATATAGCCTACTGCTGGTAAGCTCAATCTATAATAATACATCAGAATTGTTCATAATAATACTTATATTTTATATCAATAATCTGTAAGTACCAAAAGTTATCAAATAAATGTAGGCTAGTAGAGTAAAAAGTACAATATTTGTCTCAAAAATGTAGTGAAGTGGAAGGATTACGTAGCAGAAAATAGTTATTCTAAATTCTGAGACTGAGATTTTCATTTTTACTGCAAATATACAGTATATTGCTTCCATATATCGGTTATCTGTCTCCCTGATTACTAATAATCGGTACAGTGTCAACCCTGAAAAAAGACATCAGTCTGACATGATCCTTGATTATTGTGAACATGGTTACTGCAGTTTATTTTGATTTAATGCCACATATGCCATAAAAAACACAATGTGTAGCACCTGGTAAAGTCAGATTTTATTTATACAGCCCTGAATCACAATTTTTCCTCAGGGGGCTTTACAGCCAGTACTGTATGCAGCACCCTCTGTCCTTAGACCCTTGATTCAGGTAAGAAAAAGACCAACTCAGATTTATATATATATATATATATATACATATATACACAAATTTTATGTCGGAATTTGTGATACATGTGTATTATAAAGTGTATGTGATAGATCCAGGAGAATATTGAACAACTTCTGGTGTTGCCAAGTGGGGTCTGACCCGTATGACCTCCTTTCCACCATGGAGACCCGGAAGAGGACAGGCCAGAAAAAGAAGGAAAGAAAGAGAGCTAGCGAGGGGAAGTTTCAAACTCATTTCAAAACACCTATAAATGAAATCCCTGTACTGTGTGTAATATGACTGTATATGAGATATAACTTGCTGCAGTTTCGCTGCTGCATCTCGTCGGCTTGTTTTTGGCAGTTTGTCAAAAGCTTTCGAGGAGACCACGTTTTTTCATTGAGAGAAAATTGCTTTCCCATTATGATTTCAGTGAGCACACAGCAGCAGCCTCAGGTATCCAGCTGCAAGCAGCCATGTTATCACGAGGCAAAGTATCATGGGAGTAAATAAAAAAAAAAAAATACAATTACAGTAGTTATTTTTCCCCCATATGCTTAATTTTACAGTACACTAATAAGACCTTTGTAGCATATTAGACCAAAACTTGAAATGACATGTTGTTTATTAGACAGTTTTAGACCTTTATTAGACTGTTATTAGACTTTATCAGACTGGAATTAGGACCATGTGACAACAGAACTGTACTGTAAACCAAAGTGTATTATTTCCCACTGTTAGACCCTTATTAAACTTTATTAGAGGGCAATTTTGGACACATTACAACAGATCTCTACTATAAACTAAAGTGAAATCACATATCTGCTGTTACCCTATTTAAAAAAACAATATAAACCAACCAGATTTACTACATAAAGGCCAGAATTATAGAGGTAGAGGAATATCTTGTCTACGGGTGACTGTGCAGACATATTCCTGTAGCCATCCTTCTAGTCAGTCCCTAATTACCCTCTAATAAAGTCTAACATGGGTGTAACTGTGCAAAATAACACACTTTAGTTTACTGTACAGTTCTTTTGTTATGTATTCCTAATTACTCTCTAATTAAGTCTAAAAAGGGTCTAATAAAGGGTCTGATACTGTCTAATATAGAACATATGAGTTTTGTCTAAGTTGATGCAAAATACAGTTTGCTACGTCTCGCTAGTGTACTGTAAAATAAAGTGCAACCAGAATGATTCTCTCAAGCTTTTTGGTGAGCAGTTTCCGCTGCATCTGCGAAGCATTTTTAGAGATATCTGTCTTTAGTAGTAGTTCCTGTCACAGCGAATAAGTGATGAGAAATTGACTAACGCATTGTTTTGGTCTTTTCACAAGATTTGTCAGCAGTACGAAAAGATATAGAGAAACACTTACCTTATCCTTTCAGAGAGGTGACGGGGTTTATTATTTCCGATGTTGAAATAGCAACAGGAGAGTCATTTTATAATGATGTTATGCCAACGTTAGATAATTGGATTAACCTGAGCTGCAAAGTGCATTATATGATTCGTGATTTCCATCTGCTTGGTGATTCACTCATGTAAGAAAACACTGAGCACAGCCTCAGACCAGACTTGTAAATACACACAAAGACTATATGAGTGTGTGCTCATACACATTTAATGTATTACTCGCAGATCAAATACAGGCTTCCCACCTACTTCCCTCCCCAGAGAGACTGAGTGTGTGTGTTATTAACCCCAACACCACTGCTGCTTGTCTGCCGGCATTAACCCCATTATCCTCTCCTCTTTTCCCCGGCTCTCCTCTCCTCTCTTCTCCTCCCTCTCTTTCCGACAGCAGTAATGAAGTTCAATAGGTGCAGTTTTCCTCTCCTCTCTCATGCGCTTATTCTTTCCTCGTTTTCTCTCTCCCTCCATCTCTCCGCAGTTGGCGGTGGCAGAGGTTAGACAAGCACACTCTGTCTCTCCATCCGCCCCTCCCTTCCCTCCCTCTCACCAGGTCCCAGAGGTGCTTTCTGCTTAACGAGGCTGGATATCTGTTTCCTAAAATCAATCGTCTGTCTTAAACGAACATCCCCGACCATCTGCTTCAGGGGTTTACACACACACACACACACACACCAAACACGCACACACACACTGCGCTGCCTCTGACTCGCTGAAGCTCCAATCCCAATATTTGTCGAGTGTGTGTGATCCAGCAGGCTCCTCGAGGACCCCAGAGAGCCGATGTCGGGGTCCTTGCGGGGCCCCTCAAACTGCCTGGCCGGGGGCCTCGCTCTTGGCCCCGCTCCCTCCCTCCTTTCTTCTCTGCCTCTCCCTCTGTTGCTTTTCTGTTTGATTAATCTCTAAATCTGTGTGACACATGGACGAGGCTCAGAGCCTCTGCCAGGGAACTCTGTGTGTGTGTGTGTGTGTGTGTGTGTGTTTGGAAAAAAAAAGTGAAATGCACAGCTAATCCCTTTAGCAAGCTGTTAGCTGTTACATTGTGTTTGGGTGGTAACAGTGGCACTAGAAGACCTGACAGTGATAATCTCACATCTCTATAAGACACTCTCACCCGTGTTGACCTTGTGACCTTCCAGCTCCGTGATGCTCAAACTCCAGAGGAATCTTTCTAACAATCCTAAACTCATATTTCCCTACATGGATCATTTCTCGAAACTCACCTACTTCTTAAGTATTTTTATCACTGGAGATGTAGGTACAAATACAGACTGACATCAATTAAGTCTCATGGGTACAGTCATTGGCCAATAAAATGGAGAATAATAAAATAAATAAAAGAAATTAATGGAAAACCGTGCATTGGTCTCATTAGACGATAGTAATTTTACAAGTACAAACATATTAAATCTCACAGGCCTGAGCATTAAACGATAAATATCTATACAATGCATGTAAAAAGAGGACAAGCAAGCCAAAACCATGGAGATATCGTTGAGTAATGACAAATTCGGCACAATATGGGTGAAACTAGAGCATATCTTTCAACACCATCAAGTCCCTACTCCAAAGGCAATACAGTAAGAAAAGACAGGCTGCCACTTGGAGTAAAAACGTTCTTTTGGTTCCCTCAATGTATATTAATAATTTTTTCTAAGGTTAGCATTGATATAATATCTTTTTACCACCCAGAATGTGAAGGTGAGGATGGAGATTTCTTGGCTAGCAGAATCCAAAAGAGTTGTGAAAGGAATAACATCCTTTTGTTTAGTATTCAAGACTGAGAGCAAATTATTCGGTACTCCAGAGACAATTTGTGGATTTTGCTCAATAACAACCCTTAAAACATCTGAAAGGGTCTTGAATATTAAAGACCAATAATTTTGGAGAGCAGAGCACTCAGCTTCTTTTTTGAGGATTCTGGTGAACCAGAGCATTGGATTTGACTTATTTTCAAATCTGTCATGCTTGAATTTTGGACAGGTATCCATTGTATGTTTTATGCTTTTATATGCTAGTTCCCCTCAACAGGATAGTTTGGAGGATTTGATGTAGGGTTGCATCAAGCACTTCTTGATAATCAGTGTATTACCTGCAGCTGAAGTAGTCGGCACACCCCAAATTTGTAGAAGCAGAAGAAACATACCAGCACGGAGGCTAAGCAATGAACTGCTGTGGACAAGGTCAGCGACAAAAGCCACTTAGGAAAAGATCCACTGAAAAAATCACCATCAGTTTAAGTGTGCGCTATATTTAGAATGTTTTTGCTGTTTTACTTTGTTGTTAGACAGCCTTTTCTGACAGGAAATCACTGTCATAGAAGCCAAAATATCACTCTTTCCAGACGAACCAAACTCCATAAGCAAAATCAATTATTTTATTTTGCAGAGTTGCTTGTCTGGCGCTGCCTTGGATCACTGAGTTATTTTGTGTTATTGTAAGAATTTGGTGGTCGGATTCACTGAATTCACTCAATAACGCAACCAAACAACCATTCAAGGCTGTGTTCATCAGAGACAATCGTCTCCTGTGTTCCCGTGATGTTAAAAGTATTGATTTCATCTATGGAGTTTGGTTGGTTTAGAGAGAGAGAATGAGCTTATATAATGGTGGTTTCCCACCAGTAAAGGACTGCCTGACATCAAGGTACAATGAACATATTCTTAACATGTGATATTGATTTTTTTTAGGTGGAGCTTTTTTAAATAGCTGAAAAACTGTTTGTTGCTGACCTTGTCCACAGCAATTCATTGTTTAGCTTCTGCCAGTGCAGGTATTTTCCCTGATTAATGCAACAAAAGCCGTTAAAACTGCTGTGCTTGTATCCTGTTCTATGTCCGTGGTCCATTTAGTCCATTAAAAAATGTGTGACAGTGATAACACAGTAAGGAGCCTCAAATCTTTACTCTACAAGATGTTTCCTTTTCATTCTGTCCTGTCAGATGCAACAAGTGCAGCATAAACTTCTCTCAGTTCACTTAGGGACCGTCTGAATGGCATATAACCAATTTTATTTCAACACCGTTCTGCTCACTCATTTGTTGTATTAATATGCTGGACAAATAAGACATGACTCTTATATACACCTAATATATTTATGGAAAATTCATGATTTCATTTCAATATCAGCTCTGTGCCCTTATGTCCTTTTCCTCTCCAGTTTCTTTGTCTGCCCTCAGGTTGCCAAAGCAAAGAGTGAATCATATTTCTTTCCTACTTAATTGCAGGGCACTTAAAGGTGCGCACCCAAACTGCGTTGAGCTGCTCATGCCAGGCGCGGTCTCCAGCCTTTGCCACTTTTGTCTCCAAAAAAACAAAACAAAACCCTGTGCTGAGGTCTGTACTGAGATCCTTCCTTCAATATGAAGTACATTTAGCTGTCTAGGGTGTGTTCCAATACCCATAGTATCATACTATTTAGTGTGCCAGAAAAAGATTTAGTATGTCCCAATACATAGTATGTCAGATGCAACATGCCAGAAATATGAGGATGTCCTGCTGCGTCCCGTCGCATTTTGCAGTATGCAAGCCAGTTTGCTTTTCTGGCCATTCGGACTCATAAACCTCTGTGCAGTGGAAGATGCATCAGATCAACTGAGCCGCCGAGAAAGCACAGACAGATGACAGCTCATTGACAGATGACAAGCCGTAATGACAGACGACAGCACATTCACGCGTAAAGATGAGCTCCGCTGAGAAGTACGTGACACCCTTTTTACTTCAGATTTCATGCTACGAACTGTGACAACTGTATCAGCAAGAATGTCAACTTTAAGGCGCAATGTTACGATGGAGTAGTATGTCTGAGGTGCATGCTGCACACACCAGTTCATACGTAAGGGTAGCTGTGGTACGTAAAATAAAAAAATGAAATGCAGCTTAAATCGCTCCTGTTTTTGTCTGTGAAATGCATGGTCATTAGCATCTGCTACTTTTTATGTTGCTTTGTGTGACAATGAAAGTCCCATATAGCGTATAATAATTCACTCTATACATTTAAACAACACCACACAATGATAAACCCGCTATATAGTGGGCAGCCTCTTCAGGGAAAAAACATGGATGTGATATATAGAGAAGAACAGACAGGGTAACAGGGAAAAATCAAACCAGAAAAACTGGGGGAAAAGGAGAACTTGGCCACCTTTACATTTCAGTTTATGACTACAGCAGTGAAATGTGTACTTTATTTATTGTGATATGATCTCTGACTATTCTACATTAGCTCATACTGTCAGTAAAAGAAACACTTTGGGTCGTGTGTGACACCACTCTGCTCATTTAGACCCTCTGTTAATAAAGTTCATATACCAGGCTGTCAAAAACCCTGTATTTTCACCTGTTGACAGCAGGAAGGAAAGCATTTCTTGTTTGACATTCAAGTTTGTTTTATCCAATAAAAGAAAAAAGAATATAGGAGAAATATTAGATTATTTGGTTCTCCATAAATCATGGGGGAAAAAAAGTCAAATTCCAAGATACTAAATATGGGATCTTGCCAGTTTCAACCCCAACCAGTTGGCATCGCCCTTTAAATCTCGCATCGGTTAAACCCCAGATTCCTCCCCCTCCTCCCTCAAGTCTCTATTGTATTCCCGTATTCCCTCATCCCAAACCCCCACCCTCCCCCCTTAATTACACCCAAAGTCAAAAGACGGTCCTGTCAATCAAACACTCAACTGTCACTTTCTCTGCTTTGTCTCTCACATCTCTGTCTGTCTGTCTCTGTCTCTGCTGATTTCAGGCTGGGCTGTCAGAACGCTGCAGAGCTGTTCTGCATGCATTCAGCAGTGTTTTGTGTTTGAGTGTGTCTGTGTGTGTGTGTGCGCGCGCATGTGTGTATGCTCGTTGGAAATCAGTTTTGGTAGTTTAGGTTTCTCTACAGCTGGTGTAGCCCAGTGAAGCTTTGCACATGACCAAATCTTGTATGTTTTCTTATGGCTAATAGAGGTTGCCATGCTGTGAAGTGTCATAGAGTGCGTGTGTGTGTCATTGTGTGTGCGTGTCAGTAAAAATTGACAGATTGGACAGATGTTGAGGTGGTTAAACCTTTTACACTGACAAAACCACCCACAATCTTCTCTTCTCCTCTCTCATTGGGGTTTGGCATCGACATGGATGAATTAACGCGAGGAAGTCAGTATTTTTGATTTCAGTAGGCTGTGCAACATATGATTGACAGTTGTTCCCGTCACTCAGATATCAACACGAACCCGTTCTGCACCAGACTGGACAATCACACCACTCGGTGACCTGTCATTATTCTTTGAAAATCTATCCTTTCCATATTAAACACTCACCACTGGCTTGAAATAGTTTGCAGCCTCCTCCTCAGCTGCTGTAATCAGCTTGGATTCACAGCAGTTACAATTTATTGTGACACAGAGTCCCAGCATTAAAAATATAAAGAGCCAGTGTGTAGGATTTAGTGGCATCTGTTGTTAAACACAGAGACACATGTTGAGTTAATTTTTTTTTTAATACAGATTGCAGTGGGAGAGGTATGTTTATTTTTGTTGATTGAAACAAGCAACCTCTAATCTAGGACTACCAAGGTGCTTTGTACTTATGCACATAATGTTTGTTTTCCAATTGTAAAAAAAAAAGAGAAAGGAAAAAAGGTGCAGTTTTACTCATTTAAATTCTTAACTTTGCAGGTCAGACATAGAAAATGTGGCACTTAACTTTTTTTTTTTTCGAATCTTGCCCTTCTAACCAGTAATTGAATAGGCCAAGTGTAGGAGAACCCATGGTGGCTGTGAAACTCATAAAAAAATGTGCAAGGCTGCATCTAGAGCCAGTATTTGGTTTGTCCATGTTGGGGTGCTGCAGAAAAACGGTGGTGTAACATGATGGCCTCTGCAGAAGAGCACTTGCACCCTGTGCAGAGATAAACGACTCATTTTAAGGTAACAGAAACAAAACAATTCTTATGTTCAGGTGATCATACACTAAAGAAAATATACGTATGAATAGTAGATTCCATTTCTGCCATAGTACCCCCATAAATCTTAAACAGTGGACCTTTGAATTGTATAATAATGTCTACAGTACTTCCACAGTATGTCATGTCTTCTCATATGTTGCATTTTTCACAATTTTTTGGCAAAGCAATGAATGCTTGGACATATACTCAACATTTGAATCAACAGTAGAGAAGTGAAATGTCCTGCAGGAGTTTTTTAAAGAAGTTTCAATTGATGTCTCGATACAATTTGATGTGTTTTTGTTTTTTTTGTTGTTGTTGTGACTCTGGCCCATTTTACAAAAGCAGTTTGTGAGCAAGTAGTTGCAACATCATGTTTCAGAAATGACTGTTGCTTACAAATCGCAGATAAATCCTGGAGGACTCTTGTATGCTCATGCAAGTCTGCAGAAAAATTTAAGAGCGAGGAAGCAATTCTGGACTGAAAGTTTTGCTTAACCATAAATTTATGGAGCTTTTTATGGGGACTTTTGTAGCTTTGGGCCTAAAGCAATCGCTGGCCTTTGCCTAATGGTAATTCCCCCTCTGGTTGATGATCATTATCTAAACTTTCACTAATTCATCAAAAGGCAATTCAGTTTTTTATTGGTTGCATCAGGACCAGTGTTTAGCAGAAATGGAGCTTTTGAGATGTAGTTTGGCTGCTGGAGCCGTCTTCTATATATCAGGCAAATACACACACACAGACACACACACATACTTTCAGTGAGCGCGAGGCTAATAGGGTTAATTGTCATGTAAAACCATCACTGCAGTCAACTTCACGGCCAATCACTCAAAATCTCTCTCTCTAACACACACTCACACACACACATATTTACACACCCTCCCATGGGATCTCGCCTTGCCCAGATGGCTTTTTTCCCGGTGGCTGTGTGCTCTCGCATGTGTGTGTGTGTGTTGATGTGTGTGTGTCAGACCCTGGCAGGCCACAAGGGGCTTTGCGGTGAACAAGGCGCATCTTCTCCGTCTAATTAATTTACTATTATATAGCACCTGTTTCAGGCTAGATAGAGCTGGGGCACACACACACACACACTGAACACACACACATAAGCTGATGAAATGGAGAGGTGGTGGGGGAGGTATAGGGAAGAGCGGCATGGATGGACAGATGAGGAGAGAGGAGAAAATAAAAGACACAGAAAGAGGTGAAGAAAGGAAGGAGGCTGAGGAAAGGAAGGAGGGTGAATAGAAATGCAGGAGGAGGGAGAAGGGAGCAGTGGAGGGAGGATGAGGAGGGGGAGGAGGAAGAGAGGGAGACAGTAATAAATGGGTTTTGAACTGATTATATTAAGCCGATCCTTTGATCATGTTTAAGGCCTTAAAATGGAAATATGTTTTCTCTGATGGAGGGAGGAGGGGGAATAAAAGGGGTAGGGGGTGGGGGGGGAAGCTCATTACATGTCTACACTAGAAAAAAAATTACGCAGCACACGTCAGTTTTAAACACTTATACCCTCGTCTATCATATTACTGCGGATATTGCACTGTTTAACTCTTCATCGTCACATTAAAGCTGATGAACTTTCCTCGTCTTATTTCATCTGAACTGTTCTCACATCTGTACAGCTGCCTTGTAACAACAGTGTGGAAAAGTGCGGCTGTAACTTAATACTTGTGTCTTAAGGTCTACGCCCACAGGTGGACTTTGAAAAAGTTCAATCCATTTCGTCAGATCTGTGACTAAGCAAATATCGACTGGCATCTTTTATCTACGCGATTCCCTTACTGGAACACTGTAGGTACTCTTTTAGTACAGCTGGTTTGACGTTGTTTAGCTCCACCATCTTTTTCAGTTGTTTCCAATGAGGAGAGAGTGTTTCTAGCTGAAGAACATTTTTTCTGGCCTGAATTCAAATGTACATGAAAACAATATAGAAAAGGTAAATTTAACTTAGTCTTCTGTGACTCTGACGCCTGTGTTGTCCACTTTTCCCATGAATTGTGAAGTTTCCTGAAGGCACTGTTCCTGATGAAAAACCTGACACTGGCGGCTCCCTGCGGTACATTACGTCCTTAGATCTGCTCAGTAAACCCATACTGAAGTAGCCCTGACATATCAGTAGCTAACTGGCGATGAGTACTATTTCCTGTTTTCGCTGAATGTTGAAGTAACGAGCGTGAAGGAATGGCGATGTTTAAGGAACTGTAACTTTGAGTTGCAGTATGGAGATAAAACTTAAAGGCCGCCTACATGGAATATTTTGAGGCCACAGAGAAACTTTTTGTTGGACTGAGCTTAATGTCAAACTTTGATGGAATTACTTTTCATTCTCTCCCAGCATGGAAACTAACGAGGCCAACATCACTCAGAATGGTTTGTGTGGCAGCTACAAGAAGGGAATAATGTTTGCATTTCTGACCACAGTTTTACTGATCAAGTTGCTTCAAACAACTTTATGGTGTATTTAAAGTTACCTTTGCTCTCCTTTGTGCACTCTATCTTTCTCCCTCTCTTTGCAAATATACTGCACATCAGATCCTGTGTTGTTATGCTGAACATACTCACAGCCAGGGTACAAAATTAGCACTAGCCACCAACCAAATCCTGGTAAAAGTGCATGATGAATGATTGACAGATGACTGATGAGTGCTTTTGTGCTGTTATTTTGCTTGTTTTACTTTGACTCTTGTGGCCTCTGTGTGTATGTTTACTAAGCTAGATTAGCGATAGTGTTGTGTTTTCTATGGTTACTTTGATAGTTCATTTATACAAAACCTTCCATCTAACTCATGTTTATTGCATTTTATTTTGTAATCCCTATCACTGAGTTTGTTGTGTTGTTGCTATAAAACGTCTCTCTTTTGTTATAGCTGTGGTTACAATTTTGAGATTGATATAAGTAGGTCATATTTAGCTGTATTTTGTTGTGCATTTCATGAGACTTAAGTAGTTTCCTTTATTATATTTATTACAATGAATGTTGATTTTTTTTTCACAGATTAGTTTCATATTTTACATGAAACAGAACGGACATTTTTTATAAAAAGTTTGAGCAAACATCTGCAGTTGATCGTATAAATTACAGGTGTAGAATGTGATTGTGTTATTTTAGAATAAATTTTGGAGACTCGCATATAAAATCATGCGCAAGACAATAAAAATTTCCATTTAATGTGATGGAGCGGCCGTGGCAGGAGTACAAAATTACTGTCTTGCGAGTATGATTTAGCTCAGATACAGAATGTGTTTTGTGTTGTTGTCAAGCAACATGGAAAAGATGGTTTATCTAACTTTGAAGCTGCTTAAGAGGAAAATTAAGGGAAGCTTCATGTGATTAAATAGTGTTCACCGTGTGCATCAGTTCCCTGGCATTATTTCTCACATCAAACCCACATGATCTGTCAGTCAGTCAAGCGATCACTCAGAGTAACACATCATCCCAGAGCTGAAAGCACTTTAATTAAGCACAATGCGAGTTCTCTCCATCTGTGGGAACAAGTAAAATAAAGCATCAATGATACAAGAACAACTCCGCTCCCAATACTGTGAGACACCGCCACCTCATCTCTCTCCCTCTTTCTCTTTCCGAGTTCATTAGTTTCCAGACCGGTGCTCCTCCCGGATTACCATAACCTGTCAGCCGTGAAACACCACAAAACAATTTTCTGCTTGTAAAAAAAAAAAGGAGAAGAAGAAGAATAAGAAAAGAAAAAAAAAAGCAGCCCACCTCGCTCTGCTGCCTCCCACAGCCAGAGAGAGGAGAGAAGGCGGGGAGGTTACGCTACCTGTATGTTTTTCTAATGAACACCACACTGAACTAATAAAAACATGTCAGATGCTTTGAGCAAAGGGGTGGATGGAAATACTAGAAAGTGAAATTAATGCAGACAAATACCTGTGTTTCAAACAGGTGATAACTAGGTAAATATGAGTTACATGATTCCCCGCTGTGAGCAGCAAAACAGGCTGTATAATGAAATGTTTTGTTAACACCGAAACAGAAAATCTTTGGTTTATTACTACTTGGATCGTATTTCTGTTATTTTATGCATCATATTGTTGGTTTTGATAACTTTTTATCCACCGATGTAATTGCTGAGACTCTATGAGCTCATGTTTTATTTGCGCTGGCGGATTAATCTAGTCTCCTTTTTGTAAACAACCAAGATGGCTGCCACCGGTGTGGAACTGTTTCTATCAATATTTTTATCAATAATATGTCATTTTATCATTAATATTTCCCCGTTACTAGTCTGCAATTCACAAATATTTGGTTTCACAATAAGGTTTTGGGACATACAGTTAAATCTCACGCACTGTTCTCGTGTACTAAATAGCATGTTGGTTAGGAATTTCAGATGCAGCCAGTGGCTGAGTGTTGGCTAAAGCTAGTAAAAATTCTAAGCTAATATCAAACAAAACAATGAAAAAAAGCCTAGTTATCTCTAATAGCAACTTATCCAAGTAGCCAAATATTTACACTGAAGATGTTGATGAAGTTGTCGATGCCTCACTTTTTGTTTCTTTGTTTTTTGGTCATGGAAGGTTAAGTTACACTACACGTTAGCTTCAGCTGCTGTGAGGGACTTTGCTTTCAGGCTATGACAAACTGTGCACTTTTTAGCTTTCAGATATACCATATTTTGTGTTTGGTTAGTTGTGAGTTGTCTGCGTTGTGTTTTGAAAAGTTCTGCCACACTTAGAACACACTGCAACATGAACAGGCTTCAGGGGTGACATCGCTTTCTCTTACACTTTTTCTCTATACTCTCTATTACTCTCTCACCCAGATGTGAAATTCTGCACTGATTGACTCAGTGTGAACTGGTGCTCTGTAGTACCTCCAAAATTGTTTTATGCCTTTTCCTCATCTGTCTGCTTGCTTGTTGGCTTTTGATGCACCGCTAAAACCAACCATGCTCACACCCTCGTCTCCGTTCCTGCCCAGCCATGCTCCACCATCTCCCCTCACCCATCTGTCTGTGGCCTCTGCAGCCATCATCTCCTCTCCACTTCACCTCCATTCCCTGGTACCTTACAGTAAACCTTCATAACTTCACCTCACCTCTGTGTCTGTGTCCTGCCCTTCTTGCAACGCACCACAACTACTCACATTTCTTTCCTTGTTGGACTCATTTTACCAATGTCACCGCGTTGCCAGATCTCAGTTGAGTTGGTGAGTACAGTGTTCTGTACAGAGTTTTGCATAATTTGGTAACTGTTACAGGTGTTTTAGAAATTGCAGTTATTATTTATCGTCCCCACAAGTCCCAGATCTTTCAAACCAATGACAGCATGAGTTGTGACAGTGAGTTTCTCAAATCGCAGCCCAGTATCACTGCAACTTGTAAAATAGTGATCTGTAAATTCACGTACATGGACATAGATTGTTCATATTTTTTGTGACAGCACGACTTTCACAGTAATAAGGACGAATATATGGTCTAAAGAACAAGAAACGCATAACTTTCACCCAGAAGATGGGGTTTTTGTTCTTGTGTGAGAGCAATAGTCAATGTTGAAGCAACTAGTTATTTTAACCCAAAACCCCAATCTTTTCCTAAACCTAACCAAGTAGTTTTAGTGCCAAAACATACCCAAGACCTTTATTTTGAAAGTGTAACCAGACAATGCATATTTATCACTGATAACCTGGCTGTGGAATAAGAACAAATGGACTGACAGAAGAGAATAATCAACATTAGTTTGAAAGTTGTGCTGTGTGTCAGAAAAGAGGGATAATTTTCTCCATCTACTAGAGCTGAACAGTTTTGAAAAATATCAAATTGCGATTATTTTGACTTGATGTGATTTGCTATATGAGAGGGAATGATCGTTTTTACATTATTAAAATTTTGTGTGATAAACATATTAACATGATATGATTAACATAATTGATTTTTGCAGAGATCCAAACAAGTCTGTTAGAATAAAAGCTCTCGAGTGGAGTTATGGTTGGAGCAGATGGAGGAAGTCCTTATTATAGAGCGACAACAAAACATCAGACTTCCACACGTGAAACTACTGTTTGTTTCCACCTGACGGTCAGCATTTTTCAAAACACTTCTGCGTGTCTCT